>VDFB02052467.1:0-12606 GCA_007258455.2 Sequoia sempervirens
GATCTTGTTCTAACATTGATGTTGTTAAGAGTTGGGTGGGGCCAAGTAGAGATCTCTCAATATCGAAAGGTTTTTTCCATTTCTCCTCAAATAAGAAATACCATGTTAGGACCTTATTGACGAACTTTCTAGGCAAATTAGGGTTCTCTTTCAGAAGTGAAAGCCAAAATTTTCTCTAGATAAGGAGAATATTAATGTGACATCTATATAGGTTAGATTCTCAAGTCTCCCATCAGAATATTAGGAAGAAATATTAATGGATATTGCCAAATATTTTGGTCATCTAATAGTGATTGATGCAGGTCTAGAAGGTGGTTGGTGTATGCTAGATTATGTGTAAATGTTGAAGTAAACAAGGATTTGCCATCTTCTATCAAGCTATCTTTCAAGTTTGGAGTATGGGTTCTGTTGGTGATCTAAAGTGTAAGTCCCAAATCCCTAAGGTTTGACAATCTTCTAGGTGCTAGTGATGTCAGACTTGTGAAGATCACTACAAACCTATCTTCAGGTTGGGTAGCTAAGGACCAATGCTTGAGGTGGGTAAGACCTTCTTCACTTTAGGCTTTGCAACACCAAGGTGGGTTTTCCCTAAGATACCGGTTTGATGGTTGAAAGACTAAGCTATTACCTCACAACAAACAATACTCGATGCACAATGCATCCCAATATTGGTGTTACTATATGCCTATGTGCTAGTTTGGAGATGTAAGGTTGAGCATCTATTTAACAGATATTCTACCATACAAATGTCTAAAAATGTGATGTATGATAACCCCTTAGATGTTACAAACATTTAGACATGGCAGAAAAACACACAAATACATAAAATTGAGAAGTGTTTGAATTGATGTGTTTTAGGGCTTGTTGAGGATTGTGGGAAGAAAATCAGTTAGATTGGTGCCTTTATCCATTGGGCAACAAAATCTTTGAATTTAGTCAAACATATGATAACAAAAACTTAGGTGATATCTTGGTCAAGAAATTACAAAAGATTATGTTGTTCAAAATCTACAGGCAAGCTGGGCTCTACATGCACATTCAAAAATACAATAAATGGTTGTAGAATATTGAGAGAGTATACTTAGTAATGCTTAGGCATACCCATACACTTCTTTATTATGTTGAAAAGATACCATGCAAAATCTTGATACATCAACATACATAAAAAATGCAAGTGGACATGCATAAGGAGACACTCAACTAAGATTGATTCTGCCATTAATCATACAATCTTCATAGCTTACAATTGTCATCATAGGCTTGGGAAAGAATCCATATCATTACAATGCTAAAACAACTATACCTAGAACTGGAACTTGAAATTCTAGTGCTTCTTGCAAGTTTTTCTTTTGCTAATAGATCTGCAACTGCCCCTTAAAAAAAAAACTCATCCTCTTCTATTCCGATCTCCTAAAAAATGAAGCCAAGGTAGATAAAACCCACAACCAAGTTGTTAGAGGAATGTTAGAGGGTTGCCCAACTGGGAAAACCCTAGCCAAAACCCTATCCGGTGCCTAGAAGACATCTGTCCTTTGCAAATCCAATTTAATTGATAGGGGCATGAAGAAACATTACTTGGCCAACACCATACATTTGCATTAAATGATCAACATGGTTGAGTGCAAGGAAACAACATAAACACCCACCAAATCCGCGATATAGGTTTGGAACTCTAACAAAAGGGACACTTGCGGGTAATAAATTATGGGAACCTCTCCAGTCCTAAGTCCATGCTCAAATACATTTAATGCCATTCCTGTATCTTTAAAAGTCAAGATTCAGAGGTTGAGAGGAGTCACTGAGCATTAATGGTGTTTTTGGGTCGAAAACACCCTTCTTGGGGGTATTGTTAGAGTTTTGGGCCTGAGCCTACTAGTGAACCAATGAGTAAAGCATTAAATTGTTTACAACCCCAAAAAACTTTGTTGGGTAGTAGGCATCGGGAGGAACACATGCCACATGCCAAAAGACATCGAGAACATAAGATTCTTGAAACCCCAACGAGAAGGCCGTTGTTGGCCTTCGGGCATTGAGCCTGTTGCTTAACACTTGCTAGAGAAAAGGAGGATGAAGAACGCCAAAAGTCCAATCCTCGAAAAACTCAACCTGTACAATTTTCAATAACTTGGACTTTGGGGGTGTACGAGTTGGAAGACAACAGGAAGCATGTTAGAAAGAGGATGAAGATAAGAATAACATCGATAACCCGAAGCTCGATAAGATCAACAGTTGGCAATTTTTAGGAGTCAGAATTCGGGCATGGGGGAATGTGAATGGCAAGTTGAATATGACGGAGAGGCAAGGTGAAGATTGACGACCCGAAAGTCGACAACCTAGGCGTTTATACAATTACATTGACTGTGCCTTCATCCTACTAACAAATGCTTGATCCTGGTTGTGTGCTAAGTGGATCTGCCTTATAATTTTCCTCAACACAAGGACAAATGCCATTAGTGTGATGACTGGTCATGGAGGGAAAATTCCACAAAAACTAAAACCTAATTAAATTAGAATCTTATAGGCAGTGGATCCTTATGATGTAGAGAGAAATTAGGGAATATGTTTACAAGATGGAATCTTAGTTGGCCTTTGAAAACTTTTCACAAAATTTTTGAGTGCTACCTTTCATTTTGAGGTCACGCTAATTGCACTATTTGTGAGTTTGTTTGTAGTCTTAGCTATAAGACTTAACCTAGCATTTCTTATGTTGTTGGGTTACTTACTGTATTATTTTAGATCCCTTTTCTTCTAATTGGAAGGTAGCCATGTCTATTTTGAGGTATGTTATGGTTACCTACTCTCTTGGCATTGAATATAATGGATAGTAACAGTTCTTTCATTGAGTATACTGTTCAAAGTTGGGCAGGTGATGTGGATGATAGGAAGTTCACTTCTGCATTTTTCTGCCTCTTTGGTTCTGTAGCAGTTTCTTAGCAGATTAAGAAAAAACAACTATTACTCTCTCAAGTTGAGTACAAGGGTTTTTCAATTGCCAGGTTGGAGTTACTTGGATTTAACAGTTCTTGCAAGAGTTTGGTGTCTGACAACTATCACCTTAAATCCTAGGATGAGATCATTAGAGTGCTATTGAGTGGGATAAAACTCTTGTTTCTGATGGTAGAAACCAAGCATACTTGGACCATCCTCGTTACATTTAATAGTTAATTCATGGTTGAATTGTTTGTCTTGAAAATTGTAGGTAGGAGATCAACTTGCCTACATCTTTACAAAGGCCTTGATGGAAGCCAAATATGTTAAGCTCCATCTGGTATGACCTCAAGATGGAGGCTATAATAAGAGGCCTATGCCTGGATAACACCTGAGACTGTTGGTCTTTCTCAGAAAACAGCTTCCAAATAAGGAAGGTTTTAGGCTATAAAGAAGTTTTGCCAGCTAAGTAAAACCTCAGTATGTATGTCTGTCTGGTGTAGTGCTTCCATTGGGATAAAAATATTGGATGTTAGCTTAATATTTCTTTATCGGATTATATTGACCAGAATTTATTATTAGTTTCAAAAATTGTAAATGTATTACCTGTGGAAAGGATATATTGTAATTGATGATCAGTGACCTAATTCTCAGGTAACCTTGGACAGGTTGCGATTCTGTCAAAAATACATTTCATTATCTTATCTGGTTGCAATTAATATCTTCAATTTGGTGCCACGCACTGGGTCTTTCTTGATGTCTATATTTCTTTATGGTCTGTTTTTTTTTCTTTTTCTTTATAATGTAGGTTTGGATTATGTATTCCTGCATTTGTGTATGACCACTTGTAGAGAATCTTTCTTATAGTCTGATTTGAGTTTTTCCTGTCCACTGCAGGCTGGGATTATTCAATCCTGCAATTGTCTATGACCATTTGGGGGAGATATTTTCGTCACTTATCATAGGCAGCTTTATATTTTGTATCCTTCTATATATTAAAGTAAGAAAGCAGTCTTTTCATTAAAATAGTTCGAGAGATATTTTCCTGTAACATGCTTATGCCTATGAATGTTTTGCCCAACATTTTTACAGATTTCTTATGCTTTGCATTTTATAGGGACATGTCGCACCATCTTCAACTGATTCAGGCTCTTCGGGGAATGTTATTATTGATTTCTACTGGGTGAGGCTCTCAATCTCACACTTGGGGTGGCCTTTCTCATTATTTAGCTATATTTACAATGTCTTTTTTCCCTTCATCTTTATATATTTAAAATTTGTTTAATTATCAGAAATGTAAGTGTTGTATTTGCTCTAGAATTTTTACTTTGAGTTTGTACATTACATACAATAACCATTTTACACATTAATATTTATTGTTCCTATTTTGGGTTTTTTTTTGTGTACTACGTCAAGCGCTATTACACTAGATTCCACATCAAGCACTATTACACTAGATTCATGAATTGGGATCCTTGGTATTGCATAACTTTAAACTTTAAAGCAATGCCATTGCAGCTACAGATTACTTACTAGTTTGCAATTTTATGAAATTGAACCTTCCTTGTTCTTATCATTTCAGTTTCGAAATATTGTCTATCTAGCTTTGAGTATATTCATTTAATTGAAATTTTTTAATCATCAAGTTTTCCCACTTGATCAAAAAGGCATATTAATGCTTGCAGACTGTAGTTATAGACTGAGATAGAAAGCCACATATAGTAGAGAAGCTTTGAACATTTGTTGTATTGACTATACACATGATTATAATTATAGATTTTATTGAGAGGATTTTAAAACCATAAAAAAGCATCAGGCAGATAATTACTTATAATTTTTTTAATGGAGAGTCAGTCAGCTTAGATGCCACAACCAGCTGGTATGTCTTATATCAAACTCACCTAGGACTTGTACCTGGCCACATCTGTTGGGGCACACCACACCCAGAATTGGATGTATTTGATCCATAAATGAATCTGGCTTTGTTTTAGCCTCCATGGAAAAGTGATCTTAGCTAAGAGGACACTTTTGTTGCAGGTTCAGAAATAGGTCTTTGATGGCACCAAAATCTGAATTTTCTTGCATAATTGGATTCCTCTCAATAAATTATACAAATTTTCAAAAGGACACATTGTTTTAAGTCTGTATGCAAAAGTTCTGGCATCTAGAAGTTGGGGGACAAAAACTATTAGAATTTGGCGGTTTTGAAAGTGCCCCTGATGAAAAGTGGTGGTTTTGGAATCACTTGTGCTGAATAGTAGTGATTTTTCTCTTCAAGGAGAAAAACCCCTGATGAAATCTTTATGTTGAAGGAAAAATGTCTCTTGGGGATTTGAAATGAGTCTGCTATGAAAGCTGTGATGATTTACCACTTGAATGTATCTCATTCTGGTGCAGGAGCATCCAAGGTGAAATGGCAATCCTATATCACCAAAAATATTGTTATTTTATTTTGTTCCTTTTCAATAAGGGCTTTAGGGGTTAGGAGAATAAATATTTTGATTTGCAACTATGTAATTTCCCTTAGGATAAAATTGAATTGTAATTTAGGTGGGAAATATGCAACGGTAAATGTTTTCAAGGCATAAATGGGAAAATATCCTTCTTGGGCGTCCCATTTCAAGGTGGGGACCACTTGGGGTGCATGTGCTTGCATTTTCAATTGCATGCCTTGCATGCATTTGCATGTTTGTGCCACAATCTTTGCATGTTGTTGCATGTCCGTTTTGGAAGCCGTTGGAGCCATTGGGAATTAATGAAGGTGTCATAGTTGACCAAGATCATTGGTCAAAAGCTAGGCTCCCATATGTGGGTCATATTTGCAATGAGTAATTTTATATTTTATAATTTATTCTTCTCAAAATGGGGTGTGGGATTTCAAGGTGGTTATTGGAGGTTGTTTTGGACCCAATGGTGGTTTTCTCCTCACACAATTTCTATATAATGATGTTTGCTCATTTGGAGAGAGAGGATTTTGGAGAGTTGGTGGTTGCATACCCAGATGCTGTCGGAATGAAGCCAGAATATTAAGTTGCAGATTTTTGTATGTGTGAAGCCCATGTTGTATGGGAGCATATGAAGCTCCATGTTTATGTAATTCATTTTCAGATTTTGAATATAATACATATTGCAGATTTCTCTTCCATATTATTTGTTTTTCATGATAATTTGCTGCCTTCTTGTATAGTGTTTGGTTTCAGATTTGAAAGGGAGAGGCTCCCTTCTCATCACATTCAATATCAAGCAGATAACTATTATTATCATGCACGGCTTCATTTTATCCGTCTGAAACAGATTAGCCCCCAGTAGGAGCCTATTGAGTTCAACTTTCTTTTTGGATATCTAAAATCTTGTTTTATCATTATGCGTGATGTGGTCTTAGGGTTTCTTTGTACTCACAAAAACATTACACACCAAGTTGGTATTTTTGGGATTTAAGTTGCACTTTTTAATTATTGTTGAAAACTGCGGCTCTAATATCTTTCTTCCCCATGGCAAATATTGAAGAGGCCAACTTCCCATATAGAGCTGCAGACTTTTAAATAACCATTTCTAAGTCTTTGTTCACTCTCTAAATCAGCTATTCATTTCTTCTCATGCTTGTTTATGAACTGATTATAATTTTATCATATTCTAAGATTTGAATATAGTTATAAGAAGATAATATTTCAAATATCAAGAGAAATTTTTAAGATATGCAAGTATGTATGGAATTGGGAATAATGTGAAGGCTTTTATCTTGTTAAACTTGCAAATAAAAGGTGGAAATGGTTGGTAATATGATCAGGATATGTTCTTTTTTGCTTGGTAAATTAGGGGTATTTAGTGGATCTCATAACCATTGGAACACAAATAGAGGTTCAATCCTTATGCGTGTTAGAGCATATGCTAGCTGAGGGGAATGAACTTGAATCACATTGTTTACAAATTTACTCAATTACTGTTATATCACAAACCTCTGTGGATATTGTGTGTTTTTTTTATAAGAATCAAGCACTGACAAAATAATTCCAGTGTGATTTCTAATTTTCTACTACTACTAACATTTGTATATATAAATTGTCATTCACTTGAATTGCTTCTCCCAACTGCAGGGAATGGAGCTGTATCCTCGAATTGGTAAAAGCTTTGACATCAAAGTTTTCACAAATTGTCGGTTTGGAATGATGGCTTGGGCAGTTCTTGTTGTAACATACTGCATAAAACAGGTAAATGAAGAGTACAAGCATTATGAGTAAACTCAAGAGGTTGTATTAATTTGACTTTTTGTTGTAGTGATTCAACAATATTATGTGGCATGGTTATGTTACTCTACATCTATAAGTGACTAAATGAAATGTTGGATGCAGTATGAAGAGTACGGCATGATAGCTGATTCTATGTTAGTCAGCAGCATATTGATGTTGGTATACATAACAAAGTTCTTTTGGTGGGAGTCTGGGTACTGGAGTACCATGGATATCGCTCATGACCGAGGTGCACTTCAATATTCCTACTGTTCAGCAATTTTAAGTTGCATGGCTTTGTCCAAACACTTTTCAAATAAAACGTAAAGTTGTTAGATGACTGGCAGAGTCCAAAAGCTGGAGTATTTGTTTGTTCGTATTTTAGGATTGGAGATAGAATACTTAGAATTTCTATTCTTTCTGCAAGATATTCTTTATTAGCAGTTTTCATTTATATTAAATATTTAGCTATGCATTATCCTCTGCTCTTCTGTTGGGATGTTGGTAGGCGAGGACTTATTGTATATTGTATTAAATATTATATGTTTTTGTGAGCAATTTTTAATTAGAAATTTTAATTTTGTAGGGTTTGACCCATGTGTTTTAAGTCATCTCAAGTTGACCTCCACGAGTAGTCATTACATAAAAGATGTCATATCCCCTTCGATGACATCTCTCGGGGCGTGAGTTGGCTATCATCCTACGACCCTCGTAGAACGATGGGTGGAAAAGAGGTTAACCGAGACTTCAGCTCATAAACCGATCGAGAGGATGATCGGTTGTCTTTCGTTACGGCTCGATGGGAGGTCATTCTGAGTACTATTTTTAGCGATTCTTGGCGGTGATGTGGGATGCTGCCTATTTTTAAGTTTGGGCATGTGGCATAGGGGATCCTTGAGTTAGAGTAAACCCAGGCCGGAGCGAGCAGGACAAGTAGCGGAGAAATATTAATATTATTTAATTATCGCGATTAAATATTAATTATTTAATGTTATATTATAAAAGTTATAATTTTAAATTATAACTTAAGTGATTACTATGAAGTGCTTCCATCATCGAAGAGTGATTTCACATTTGATTTAAATTAAATATTGAGCTGAGAACTATGGAGAATTAAAAAGATTAAAATATGAATATTTTAATGAAAACCCTATTCTTAAGGAAATCGCACTTTTCAGCCTTAAGAGGGTTTTGCATTGGGATGGGTGCCATTATGAGATTATTGAGTTTGATTATTGATCAATTTTGGTCTGAGCCTGAGACTTAGGGTTTCATGTTCGTTTGCCTTGGGGAACGAGCCATCTCCAACGGAAAGCAATTCAGAGAGTGTGCAATATCACTTGATCTATTGCCACAGAGGTTTTCTCATACAGAGGAAACCACAGAACTACAGAGCTAATTCATTTACAGAGGTTTCAGCTTAATCCTTCATCCAGAGATCATCAACTGACTTGGTCGCACCTTATTCAGAGACTTAGGCAATGTATTGAGGGGGCCGTACCAAACATTGAAGCTGCTGTACCTGGCCGTACATTTACCAGGCCGTACCATCTGGCTGGAGCCGTCCTTTGTTTAGAAGGTGAAACGCCTTCTCCATTGGTTTCTACACACTCCCAGTATTGGCGCCTTTGCTTTGAGCAACAACAGACATCATCAAACGGAGGGATAGAAGAGTATTAATTGCAGCCGTACAATTTCTGTACTTCAGCTGTAGCAGCAAATAACCAGGTTTTCTCTTCAATTAAATATTGTTATTCTTTGATGCATGTGCCAGATCTTAATGTATTGTGGCCAGTTAAACAAATAAAAGCTACGCCTTCATTCCTCAGTGTATTTTCTTTGCTTGTTGAGATCTATCAATTTTTATAGCATTTATTATCATTTTTCAAGCAAGCCGTACTTTTCATTAATTGTCAAAAAACTCAAAAAAAATGCAAAAACCTAAAAACGTCAGAAAAACTTGAAATATCAGTCAGAGCAGTGTCAGGGGGAAACCTAGGGTTTCTACAGTGGTATCAGAGCTTGATTCTGCCATCCTAGGGTTTGGCCATCACATGCAACCAGAGGAAATTGATACATACAGGTACTACACTCGCAGACGTGCCTTGCTTGAAAGGCAACGCAGTTTGAGCAGGCAGCCGGAAATCATGGCTGACAGGAATGATAGGGCTGAGAGAACAGATATACCTCGGACGGATGTCCCTCATAACAAAGATCGGGATGATGTAGAGGTTTTAGCTCACACTCGAGGGATCTTGATGCGGGGACAACGTCCGTCGGCGGCGTATTACGGCGGTAGCACGGAGCCTTTACGAGATTAGGGACTTGAGGGAGCCGTCACCATCGTGGCGATGGCGGGAGTGATGATCTTTGGAGTCCGCGGAGAGCACCTAGGAGCCGATTATCCGCGAGGCGACAGGCTTTACAAGGCCCTACGTTCCGCAGGCAGGAGCGGTGAGCTATGCGAGAGGAAGGATAAAGGATGATTTTGTTTCGCTGATAACCTTATGGCAGCAAAGAAATTAGGAGTTGATACCTCCTGCAGTTAGAGAACGGATCACTTTTGACCGTTTTATCACACAGAGGCGTGAACACAATAGGGCTCGTCAGGATTGGAGACCCCGACAGCAGAATAATGACCTCAAACATGCAACTAACAGGTTGAATCTGGTAATGTTTGATGGCGGTGGGAAGATGACAGCCCAAGCTTGGATTAGCAAGCTTGATACATTCCTTACCTTGCGTCCGATGGCTGAGAGAGACGCTATCCGTTACGCTACACTGCACCTCGAGGGAGTAGCATATGACTGGTGGCATCACGGTATGGTGACGCTACATCATGATAGGATCACTTCATATCAGGAGTTCGTAGACAGGCTGGTTGAGAGATTTGGTAGGAAGGATCCGGAGACTTACTTCAGAGATTTGGCACAGTTGAGGCAGAGTGGCAATCTCGAGACATACATCAGCGACTTTCAGAGACTTTCCGTCATGGTTCCGAGCATATCTGAGAGGCGGTTGGTAGTTCTCTTTATGGAGGGGTTATCAGAACCACTTAAAGGCTGGATAAAAGCCTTTGACCCTCCATCATTACAGGAGGCGATGAGGAAGGCACGTAACATGGAGTTCGCAGCCCCGGCAAATAAATTTAACTCCAGAGGTTCTTCATCGTTCCGAGACAACAAAGGGTTTAATAAAAACAATGACAAATCTGATTATAACAAAAACAAATCAGATTATAGAAGCGATTCGAAGGGTAAATCAGCCTTCCCACCCTTGGATCGTGAGGCCCTGAATGACCTTCGCAGGAAAAAGTTATGCTTTTACTGCAAGGGACCGTATGATGCCAATCACGATTGCCCTCTAAGACCTAAGGGCAAGGCGAATCGTGTTATGTGGGCATACTATGAAGACTCAGAATCAGAAAATTGAGAGCAGCCTGAGCATTCAGATGAGTCAGAGACAGAGACTCCAGAGCATAGAGTGGAGGTAGAGCCCGAGCTTCAGATACAGGAGGGCAGATTGTCTAGCATTCAGCAGGAGGGTTCTTTCCGGCTCCGTGGTGTATTAGCAGGTCAGAGGGTCATTACCCTATTGGATACAGGAGCTACACATAATTTTATTGATGCTAGGTTCGTTGAGAAACGAGGGCTTATCACAGAGGAGTTTGAGGGCATCAGAGGCAAAGTGGCGGATGGGTACACTTTGAGATGCGAACGCATGATTAGAGATCTTCCATTACGCTTGAACAACTATGAGTTCAAGGCAGATTATTATGTTGTCAATATGGGAGACATCGATTTAGTATTGGGAATGAAGTGGTTACACTCCTTGGAGGAGGTCACACTTCGTCTCAAGGATATGGAGATACGTTTTGAGGTCGACGGGAAGACTCACATTCTTAAGGCAATACGGGACAGCGACCTTAAAACAATTTCCTTTCGCCGAATGGAGCGGCTCATGCGTCATGACATGGTAGAGTGGGCTGCAGAGTGTCATCTAGCACCTTTACAGGAGGGACAGCAAAAGACAGAGTATCATCCGGACATTCAGAAGATCAGAGTCAAGCATGATAAGGTGTTCAGTGATATTCCACCAGGTAGACCTCCAGATAGAGGGATAGAGCATATTATTGAGCTCGAGGAGGGTGCAAAACCCATCATGATAACTCCTTACAGACATCCGAAAAGATTGAAGGATGAGATTGAGGAGACCATAAAGGAGTTATTGGCTATGGGTCACATTAGACCTAGTAAGTCGCCGTTCGCTTCTTCTGTTGTATTGGTGAAGAAGAAGGATGGAACGTTGCGCATGTGCATTGATTACAGGGTCCTGAATAAGAGGACAATCAAAAACAGATACCCGATACCGAGGATAGATGAGTTGGTTGATGAGCTTCATGGGGCATGTTATTTCACGAAGATTGATTTACGGTCGGGTTATCTGATTAGAGTCGTGAAGCGGGACATAGAAAACTGACCTTGGGATGTCATTGTGGGCACTTGATTTTACGTAGTGATGCCATTTAGGCTCACTCTTGTGACTACCTTTGATCTACTATGAAGCGAGGGGGTATTTCATTTCTTTCGCTGCGAGGTTTGATTTTTAGCCGATGACATTGATATCTGATCCCGGACTTGGCGAGGAGCACACAGCTCATTTAGGCTATTGGAAGAGCATCTTGGAGAGGGGAGTCCTTATGCATAAGGAATCCAAGTGTAACTGACTTAGGGATGGCCAGAATTGCTATATCTTAGTCATATTGCTCGATGGATAAAGATGCGTATGGATCTGAGAAGATCGGCGCCATTGTTGAGTTATTTTCGTGAACACGACCGCGGTTAGAGGGTTTCACGGTTTTGTGTGGATTCTACACTTGAATTAGGTGAATGGTTATTCACGACGTAAAATTGATAGCCAGTTGATGAAAAAGAGGCGTTTGTTGGACTTCCAAAGCGAAGGTGTTTTAGGGGATTTCCAGGAGTTGATGACCACTTGCCGACAGCACTCTGGGACTTTCTGAAACCGTTTAAAACCGGTGCTTGACATCGAGGTGAGGGCATTGATCGTGCTTATGCGGGACAAGCACCTATCGGATTTATGAGGCGCAAGCTCGGAGGACGAGAGGTTGTATAGCATATCTGACAAAAGAGATGCTTTCGCGATTATACGCGCCTTAGCGTTGGGACAATACGCTGGCGGTGATTTGCATCAAAGTGATCATATGATCTTAAGACACTTTAGAGACGGCGAGATCTCAGCGACGGACAACGAAGTAGATTGACAAAAAATGCGGGCTTTATGACTTTGATATTTCATATATCAAAGGGACACAAAACGTAGTGGCAGATGCACTTTCACGGAGACCGCACTTGGGCACTATGGTTCAAATTTCAGAGGATTGGAGGCATTTGATAGTGGCAAAGTATGCCAAGGATAGTTGGGCCTCCAG
>VDFB02052468.1:0-18852 GCA_007258455.2 Sequoia sempervirens
TGTTAAAAATGAGGCAAGTCCCCACAGTGGGTGCCAGAATGTAGATAGGGAAACAAACCAATTAGGTTTAATGTTGAAAACAATAAACTATTAGATCCTATCAAGCACAATAGAGTATGAAACAAACACAAAAAATCAAAATAGGAAGCACAAATGCAAACCATTCTCCGTGCTAACTTGATTTATCTCCATTGCTCTTCTCCACCTGCATGAGAATGCAAGATTTTGAAGGGTTGAAAATGGAGGAATGTTGGATGCTCATTCTCGCAGCATAATGACTTGACAATGAAGAATGATAGATGAAGAGAATGGTAGATAGAGATGGAAGACTAATTTTGACAAAGTCTAGATGCTAGATGAATCCCCCCCTAAATGTATTGTGAGAGGTCGTATTTATAGAGTTTCGATGTGGACAGAGATAAGATTTGATAAGATTGATAAGGATTTGATTTTTAACAAAAGAGGAAATACAACGAGATGATATAAGATGTCAAAAAAGATAGAAAGATTTCATTTCTTGTTTTAAAGGAAATAAATCTTGAAAAAGACGAGAAGGATAATTGATGAATTATCTAATTAAATAAATTAATTAGATACACATGAGTCTGGCTTCGGGA
This sequence comes from Sequoia sempervirens, assembly GCA_007258455.2. Taxonomy (NCBI): domain Eukaryota; kingdom Viridiplantae; phylum Streptophyta; class Pinopsida; order Cupressales; family Cupressaceae; genus Sequoia; species Sequoia sempervirens. Next base: position 618 of record VDFB02052468.1, read on the forward strand.
AAGAAAGTTTAGAAGATATTTTAGATTTATTAATTAAATAAATTTTGGATTTATTTAATTAACGTTGAATTTATGATTTCATTAATTAAATAATTTATTTAATTAACATAAATAATTTAATTAATTAAATAATATAAATTATTTAATTAAGATTAGAGGAATGGATGGAAATGATTTAATTAATTAAATAATATAAATTATTTAATTAACATTAGAGGACCAGATGGATTATGATTTTGAATTTAATTAAATAGATGATGACATGGGTACCTAGGGCAAAACATGATACAAGGTGTCTAAATGATGTGATGTTGTGACAAGGTATCGTAAGAGGACAATTTTTTTATGTCTACACTAATCACCATTTTTTCCATGGGAAATATTATTCCATCCCATTCTCCACCCCCGCTATCTCACACCTATCCCTCCTTCGATTATCTGGTTTCCACTATTGCATATGAGGTTTTCATTAATCACTGTGGAAAGGATACAAAAGAGTCTGTAGCAAGTTGAGTGTATCGTAATCTTCATAATAGAGGATTTAAAGTGTTTTTGGACAAAATTTGTCTGCGACCGGGAGAATACATACCCCAAGCTATAACTTGGGCAATATGCAGAGCTTCAGTTCATGTTGTAATCCTCTCTCCCAACTATGCATAGTCTGAGTGGTGTTTGGATGAGCTATTTTTGATCATTCAAACCGGGGCTCCCATTGTTCCCGTGTTTTGGAAAATTTGACCCTCTAAAGTTCGAATGGAGAACAAGAATGGAGTATACATGAAAGCTTTCCAAGAGCATAAGCGGGCTGGGAAATTTAATAGTCAAACACTTGAGAAATGGAAAGCTGCTCTGCGCAGGGTTTCCCTATTGGAAGGCTTTATTGTTGATGGGTAAAATATGTTTTTAGGTTTTATTTTATTTTTATTTTTATTGAGCTAGAGGCTGGTTTGTATAACATATTATTCCTTTACTGTTTCAGTGATGAAGGAGAGATGATGGAAAAGATCACAAGGTGTGTGGTTGAATATATTGAAATGGCAAAATGTCAAGGCAAAGGATTTGGAGGGGCCGCTTAAAATGAGAGGAGTGTTATAGATAGCTTGGGAGAGTAGGAGTTTATAGTACCCCTGATCGAATAGTTTGTTCTGTCACATCAATGTCGAATTTGTTGTTTTCTCTTAACCATAGTTAATGTAAGGGAAATTTTATTTTTAAGATTCAAAAAATAAAACTTGAATATAAATATTTGTAAAGTGTTATATTGTTATAGATGGAATATGTGATTTTCTTGTTAGAGTGAATAATTTATCTATTCATTATATTTAAGTGTAATTAGGTTGATGCGGTTAGACAACATTTTGTCTAACTAAATTTGCAACATTTAAGCCTCTAGAGGTTATCAAGTTGTTTGGTTAATCCCATATACATATCTTTTGAGGAAGACTTTCCATCTTACCTTAAAGGTCACTCAACACTCACATCAAGGTTGATGACTTGGTCAAATACATTGTTGGTTTACACATTCCAAGTGATCCAAAGGTTGACACTTATAGGACACTTGTCTACTTATTTGTGTCACATCATGAGGCACTTGTCAATCCACATGATAAGTGGATTGACTCTTCCTTGCCTATACATGCAAAGTCATATTGTATAATTTTTTAAGTAACTATTTTATCAATCTCTATGCTAATGGTGAGTTAGGCTCATTGTGTGGTGCAAGTGTTTTTGTGGAAGCACAAAGTTTTTGTTGTTATGATCTTGAATGAAAATCCTAACATTTCCTTTTTCTAATAAATATCTTTTAGTAAGGAGTGTTTGAACAAATATATAAATGACTGGCTATCTGTTGTTCTAACTGGTTGTTTCTCTTTGGTTAGCTGTGTTTGGCCAGACTATTTTGCTGAGCTGTTTGGCTCTATTTTTCATTTTGTAAAGGATCAGGGCCCTTCCCCTACTTATCTAATCAAAAACAAATATATAAATGAATTGTTGAAATAAAATTATTCGAAAAAAAAAATATTAAAATTTATTTGGTAAATAAAGAGTACTTGAATAAATACATTTAAACAAATATATTTATGAATTTTTGAACAAATATATTTGGTAAATAAAGAGTACTTGAATAGATTTCTCAAGAGATGGCTGCTGTTGCGGTTTCTAGGGAACTATAAAATTGGAAATATTGTTATATGTTTCATTATATTATTATATTATAGAAAATAATTTATTCGCAGTTATTACACCCAAAATAGTAAAGATGCCATTGATTTAGAGAACTGCCTTCGCTTAGCCAGTAAATATTACATCTTAGTTTCAGTCCTGAATGTGAGATTTACGTAGTTGGGAACCACCTGATTCATCATGACAAGGTGTACTTGAAAGCTTGACCAAATCCAATTCAAGAGCCTTTGGCTGTAATTGATAAAATCTAGACCATGGTACTCATGACAAAGCTGACAAAATGTTTATGATTTATGTATTGGCTATGATAATTTAAATGCACATGTTATTGATATATTCAAGAGTGTTGTCATAGGTCATGGAAAGTTAAAGAGGCTACTAGTAATGGCATGAATGTCTTTCATAATAAGTCTTATCCACCATAAAGACCCCAGGATAGTGCTACCTTCTTATCTCAGCTATTAGTTATTGTTTTTTATTTTATTTTTTGTCTAAGTGATGTGAGGAGGTGTTGCAGGTGTATTAATTGGTGAAATCAACTCCTGCAGCCTTCCTTAGATCATAGGATCTCATGCATCCTCATAGCCATTTTATACCAGCTAGTTTATATATATATTCTTTACTTGCTAGGCCTTCAATTTGAGGTTGTACGCTACACTTAATTTTCTTCCTACAAAACAATAATGATTCTATCGAACCTATCTGCTACCTATTTGAATTTACTTCCAACGCCTCACTCCGACACAAAGAGGTAACATGGCATAGCTGTTATTATGGTCCGATTGGGTACTAATTTGTAGTTATTTGGAAATGTCTAGTTGAAGGAAGAAGTGGAAAAATATTTAGTTGTTGTCTGAGCTAAGACGTGGCTTTATGGTTACTCAATTTAGATACTAGGCAATAAGACTATTCAGACCTCTATTCACCTATAAATGCGACAATTCACTTGCAAATATGATAAGCTACATATTACTATCAGTCAGAAGATATTAATCATAAAAGCCATGAGATTTTATATGTTAGCTCAATCTATCATATAAAATCTATCATATCATAGAATTAGCCCCCTATAAACTACAGTGGGCCTAGTAAACTTTTTTCACATGATCGGTGACGTTGGTGCAACACGCCCTCTGATAACATGAGGATGGAGGGGAGACTAGACCTCGTGACTTCTTGCCTGCAATAGGATGCTTTAGCCAATATGACTAGGCCCTTCGCGCCCAAAGTAATATATTTTAAATAATTATAATATTATTATATATATTTTTTAAAATATCTACTTAATTTTATTATTATAAAATAACTTTATTCAAATTAAATTTTGTGAAAGATTATTCATTAATAAAAATATCTTGTTGCCTTACTCTATAATATATTTGATAGTGTTCTAAGATTCATCAAACTATGAGCGCTCTCTCTCTCTCTCTCCATCCATGAATGTGCATATCTAAACATGGATGAAAGGTACATTCTAACTTTAGAGAAGGAAGCTCTACAACATCAATAGTTAAAGTGACTAGGAAATGTTCAACCATAGTTTAATAGTTTTCATTAAAATGATGGCTATTTACAATCTCTATCAAAATGTGCATCATGTCTATAGGCATGTTGTTCGAATTACATGGGTTTGTCATCAACTAATACAAAAGGAGAAATAACGGTTTATTTTTTTAAAAAACATTATCATTTAAGTCTAATTCCTAGTAGCTTCAAGGTGTTAACAACATTTAAGGAGCTTCAAATTATTTATAAATAAAGGGATAGAGGATAAGTTAGTTACAATAAAGCGTATTTTTATGAATGAGAAGAAAGATTAGTTTTAAAGAATCAATCATCTTAATTTTCCTTTGTACTTGTGGTGAGGTTATATCTAATGCATTCTACTTTTTCTTGGTGCAACTAAAAAATGTTATTGTTGTAATAGATTAAATGTCTTATATGTTTAATACAAATCTATAATTCTCTCACTTATGTAAATTTGATAAGGATTTAACTTATATTACTTTTTAAGGATCCATTGCACTATTTTCTTATAACCTTCTTTTGTGTTGGGTAGATTGGATATGAGACAAGTGAAAATAATCTATAATCTCCTTTTCTCTTGGAGCAAGTCAAAGAATTAGATTATTAAGTGTCTTTCTTAATATAAGATTGGGATGTAAAAATAACAAAAGAAAAGCTTAAGGAATTAAACAATCTTTGTGTGGACAATTTTTAATCTTATATAATCAAGAAATCAAAATAAACAAACACACATAATAGAGAAGAAAATTTATTATTATTAGTTTATTTATGGCATTTATGGGAGCTTACCACATATGGTTTATTTGTGTCTCATGCTTTCCAAGCTATTGTAATAATAAATATTAATAACATCCCATCTTTTAAAGGAACCTACAAATTTGAAGGTGAGATCCAAAAAATTTAATTATGATGTGTAGAAAAATATTGTGAAGCACAAGGGAATTGTCAATTTATTATAGATTTATAGATGTGACATGAGGAAAAGATTTATTGACTAATCTTTTGAAATTATCTTATATACCAACAGGTCTCTTTGAATTTCATATCCTCATTTGTTTTTTTTTTCTTCTATGTACCTTCACGCATCTCTATTTTCCATCTCACTACCTCTTCTAACATAATTGCTTGTTTTTTCGCATGGAATTTTTTTCAAACCCTCTTTTCTCACTTGGACATCAATTCGCTTAATCTAATACCTTTGAATTTAATTTTGAAACTAAATTTGAGGAGCCAAATATGATTAATGAAAATTTGGAATATTTTCCTAATAGAACTCTCATGTCTTTTTCTCTTTTTAAGTTTAAATAGTAAAGGAAATAAATTTTCATGGGGTAGTTGTATAATGTGTGACTACATTGGATGAGGAATTTTATACTTGATGGTGGTTTGTGTGATTTTGTTTCTCTAAGGTTTTTCTTTATGTGATTTATGTTAGTTTACAACATGAGTGAGACATAGTATCATTTTGAAGACCAATCCCTCCAACATTGAGTTTATTTTGGTAATTTATATGGAATATTAATGTATCACTTGAGAAATATTTTTAATATTTTACAAGGCCTACTTTCCCTTCTTGGCAATGGCAATACTAAAACTTGTTCGTCAATTTGCGCATTTTACTTAAATATTCTTTCTATAATTTTTTCTATAAATTCATTGTAGATTTACTTAACATATACTTTTTTAGTAAGATACTAAATCATAGGTAAGTGATGAAAATTTAATTATAAAAACCATTGAAATCATAATTTTTCCTATTTGTGCAACTTGATATATTAGCCACTTGTTCTTCTCAATTACCTTGTTAGACTTAAATATGTATTAAATTATAAATGAGAAATAAAAATAATTTTGAACAACTCTAACCTAAGTAACACTAAAATAGAAATTGTTCCCATCAAATTCAATAACAATGTAGCAAAAAAAATAATACTTTTGAAAAGATAAATATGTGGTTAGGAATGTGTGATTGGCTAGATAAGATGGGTGGTGGAGCTACTTTAGATGGTCATATTAATGCACATTTTCCATAAAATACAATTAAAATTTTAGGAAGAATATATCACATGAATGACGATATTTTAGGTATAATATCAAAAAAGTGAATGGGAATAACTCATTTTGATGACTATTTGAGATTATTTTAATGTTCCTTTTTCATATTTTTCATCAACCTTCATGTATTGGGTTCATAATTTTTGTTCCAAGATAAAGTAATTGCAATTGTCTACAAAGATTAGAGTATGCTAATGAATCTAGCTTTCTTTGTTTCTATAAATTTATAACCTTCTACATAAATTAGATCGTACTAGTTGTTCTACCAAGATACTTGTTGTTGTAAATAGGAAAACCAAAAGAAACAACTAATTTAATCTATTTCTATAATTTTTAGTGGCCAATAATCTATCCCACGAAATATTGTTGGGGAGTTTAACCCTTTTGTAAATGAATGATAGATTATATAAAGGAAATTTAAGATTATGTATCTAGAAAATAGTCAATTCAATAATTTCAAAAGTTATCTAACAACATGTAAAAAAGTAAAGGGAATGATATGCATCTATAAGATTAAAATAATACTCAAAGATTTATATGGGAAACTATTTGGGTAGAAAACCAATCACCATAAGTAATTAAAAATTATATTATTTAAAGTCAACAAAGGTTCAATACAACAATGTACTTTATGGAGTCACAATCTAAAATATATTAACCAAAAAATTCTCTAATGATGTACACCAATAAAATATAATTTGGTTATATTTTTTAATCATATACAACAATCTAACCTTGGTGAATTAGTATGAGATGATCTATATAAATATACACATGTGAATTCTAACCATCTAACTATGCAACCAATGTAAAGAAAACTAAGATGTGTGTAAGTTTATTCCATTCATAAAATTAATTTATAATACTACACACATGACCAAGTGTGATATATCTGCACAGATAGTCACCTTATAGAAATATTCATTGTTTCACATTATGAATTAATAATTATAGCTTTAACACTATCAATATAAGCATGTTTCCATTGTATCTAACACAACGAACTACTCACTTGAAGTACCACATAAGAAAATAAATAAAATTATGGCCTCTTTTGATACCTTGTTCTAACTTCTAGAATATTATCTCATATATTTGACTACATGAACTCTAATTTTATGACAAGTGCTCATGTATAATTTTTCATGCTTACCCATCCCAACATTCTCTCACTTTATATCTACCACAATAGCTAATGCAAAATTCAACCCAACAAATTAAACTCATGATCAAGAATGGGATAAACCCATCTAATACATACACCACACAAATGGAGTAGAACTTATAGGTTTTTCAAAGGGTATACAATATTTACTTGAGTAAAAAATTTCTCCATATAGAATTTCTTTCTCTTAGCTATCACCCTTAAAAAATAATACTACACATTAATATTCTTGGTTATAGAATGTTAAAAAAAAATTAATTAGAAAACTAGATTTTATGAAACAAATTTTACCACTATATGAATCTTAAAACCAATATTATCACTCAAACTCTTCAACCACATCACTTACTTACAATCATGTGTTGCGACCAATTTGATTTAGAGTATTGATGGGTGACTTTATCACTATTAAATCTTCTAAAAAATATAATTATTGTTTGATGAATTAAATTGAATTACTAGATATCTTTCCTCACATATAGTGCATGTTTGTATGTTTGATAGTCCATATATTATATTTCTAAAATTTTAGATGTCTTCATAAATTCCATATATACCACTATTCTTACTTGACTAATTTCTTGGTATTAAGTTTCTAGATAGAGGAATTTCTTATTGTTTTTATCTCAATGTGAAATATGTAAAGGTTATTTTTACTATGATCAATACATGCTCATGCTGATTTTGGGAGCTTGTAGAAGCTTTTATGTTGATATATCTTAATCAATCTAATGTTTCTTTGTTGTTTCTCTATTTACTTTGTGTACTGTATCACACCCTAAGTTCTTTGTTGTGATCACAATATGAGTATATTTTTATGATATTGTATATCTATTGGTTTAGCTTGACTGGATTGGATTTTAGATTATTCTAGGTTTGAGTGCATCATTTTAAAGTAAATCCAAAAGAATAGAGTGTTAATAATTTGAACATGAAATTATATGTGCAAAGATAGAAGAAATGTAGTTTTTTATACTCTGTAAAGTAAAAAATAATAAGAGTGAAAGATTTTTCTAATAATTTGACCATGAGAAAATATGCACAAAAATAGATGATATATAGTTTTGTCTCTTTGTACATATATAAGGTTAGATCGAGAAGGTTAGATTTTAGATTCTTCTAGCCTTGATTTTATCATTGTAAAGCATGTGATAAAAAAAATTATAAGTAATGTAAACATAAATAGTATTAAAAATATATTAAATATATAATTTGTCTACTTTGTACATTAAAAATTAATAACAGTAAAATATTTTGATTGTGAATTCTTAAATTTGAAGTTATATGAATATGATATGCTTGAGATGTGTTTGTAAATTCAAGTACTATATTTTTTTTATAAATGGGATAATTGGATCCACAGTAAACATATGGAAATCCCAAACAAGGAATCCAGGAAAACCAATACTTATCATGGCATAAACCATGCACTAATTATGGAAAAATCATTAATTTTATGTAACAAAATTTTTCGTTCATTAATAAATTAAATTTCATCAACTTCATCCTATAAATTTTTATCTCATTACTATATATATTATTCCTATTTTATAGGTTGGAGATAAATTATTTGAAATGTATAATATTAATGATATATTCAGTATTCATCTATACTTCTTGATTAAACTATAGAAATTAAAACACTTTTTTAGGTGTGCTAGTTATTTTAGTAGTTACCACTTCAAAAGTAACAACCTACATATTTTACCTATTATATCTTTTAGGTTTATCAAAGGTGTGCACTTGTAATTATAGTATTTAGTTCTAGGTTGGCAACTTGAACTATACCATTCTCCATCATCATTTTGTATAACTCCTTAGTAATTATTTTTAATTTTAAATCAATAGGATAAGTTGGGTCTCCTATAGTGGAAACATATTCTATGAAGGGTCCTTTGTCTTCTACAATGGAGGCATTTATCCCTTCGATTGTGCATGGTTTTTTTTTCTGGTTGCGCCTACTTCAAACCATTCTTCTTCTGCCTTTTTTAGTGATGTGTAATCTAGGAAGGTGGTGGTGGGATCTACTATGCATCCACAATTTCCTTTTACCTATACTAAAGTTTCTCTTGTGATCTCTCTCAAGCAAGAAGTCTTCAACTATATTATTTTTTCTCCTATAAGGACTTAATCTGTCATTTCTATCATTTGTGACCTTCTCTTACTAATCTACATCTCTGGATCTCAAAGCACTAGACACCTTTAGTGGAGGGTGAGATCAATATTTACCCTTTTGCTAGGTTTTGTTTTGTCTATTTTAATTCTTTTGAGGATAGACAAGTTATTTTGGATTATGGTTTGTGGGAATGGGATTCCCATCCCCTATTGATTTAGCCTTGGGTTCATTCCTTTAACCCCTTGATGGAATTCATTCATATTTTTCCTATTTAGATGATATTTTATTATCTCCCCTTACAGTTTTGGTGCCCCTCTATTTTTGAAGGCATAGGTAATACTCTTTGTAGGTTCTTGAAAGTAGACCTTGCTTCCAAGAACATTACTCACACCTTCTAGATATGCTTGTATTTTATTGGAGGTTGATTTATCTCATGCATTACATGGTGTGGTTGTGCTTGAAGTTAATGGTTGGTCTTGGACTTAGCTTGTGGATTATGAAGGAATCATGTTTAATTGTAGACACTATTTTGCTACTTGTAGTAATAGAAAAAGTATCCTTTTTCCTTATTTAATTTGGGAATAATTTTCATTGAATTAGCCTAATTTTTCCTAGGTTTAATGTTGAAATGTGTTGTAACACATTCACAATGATCTTGGGCCCCCTTTTAATAAAATGAACTTAATGTGTATCTTATTTAGGTGTTGTAAAGTGGTGTAACACACTTTCATGCTTATCTAGGGTCCTCTTAATTAATTGTGGTTTATTAGAGTTAATTATCCCCTTTAATTCAAATTTAAACCTTATTTATGACACCTCCCAAAGATCTATCCTGACACCCACAATTCAAATTGCATAACATTTAATTGGGAAAAATCAAGGTCCTAGAAATTGGTGCTAGGACCCATTCACCCTAGATGGAAAATGGGTACTCCCTCTATAGGACCTCCCTTTTTCAGCATATTTCAAATGGGTTTTTAGTGTTCTCTCACTTCCCAAAGGAAAGGTCCTAGAAAATAGTGTCAATTGAATTTCATTGTGGTGGGAATTTAATAATTTTTATCTCTAGATCTAGTTTTGGCTTGAATTGTTTGAATTTCGAGGTTAATCTCTTGATTTAGTATAAATAAGGTTGTTAATTCACATTGTTTCTCCTTGAAATTTCATGAAGCATCCTAGCAACATTACAAGAGAATTATAGAGAACTTAAAGATAATTTTCAAAGTCATTTCAAGGTAGATTATCAAGGTCTCTTACATCAATTCAAGATCATTCCATCATCTCCAGGGTTTAATGCATTCATGCATGTTGTTGAGCTAAGAAAGTTGATGAAGCATTGAGGATCTATTGCAAGTATTGTTCACATCTTATTCAAGGATAAAGATCTAAATTCTTCATGGCCACTACATGTTAGTTTGTAGATTTGTATTACAAGACAACATCCAAGGTATTATCAATTGCAACATTTCATGTTCATGCTTCAATTATATCATTTCATCATTTGGTTTAACTACCTACAAGGTGTTTGACTTAGGAAAACCCCTATTCACTAACAATAAAATAGTTATTCTTCCCTTGAATGTGTGTTTGTAGATTTATAGGTTGAATATTGGAGCAAGATTTTCAAATTTTTCAAGTTGCAAGATTGACCTTTATAGTGTAAGAATAAAGAATTGAAGTTGCATAATTAAGTACAAGTTTTCAGGAGTTGACAACAGGGAATTTGAGAGTGCAAACATCAAGGAAAATAACCAAGATCTTAGTTTCAGAAACCCTAATAGGGACCCATTCACCACTAAAGTAGAATGAGTCATTTGTGCCCCAAGAATAGGCTTCTTGTAGCAAGGTACACACCTCTTTGAGCTCTAAAAACTCCCCTCATAGTTCCTATACTAGTTAGCATCAATTTTTTTATTGTTATTTACATCTTTTGGCCCTCATAATTGCATAAATTGTAATGATTTTGGTGAAGAATTCTAGATAGTGGTTTATCACCTTGTTGATTCATCTTGATAAACCCACCATTTTTCACCCCAATCATTGCTACACACATGGCCTACGACTATCCCTATCACTCTTATCTTATGTCATCTTCTACTTGGTGGAAGAATCCTCTTCATGACCATCTTATCATGTACTATGATGACAATTCTACTATTGGGAGTGAATATTTGGTGCTCCAATCGCCCTTTGAGCCTCCTCCCCCTCTTGCTTAGATGAACAATAATCTATCTACTCAATATATTGTTTCTCCTATGGATCCTATTACACTAATTGATAAGGTTGTTTCTTCCCCTCCTTATTCTTCAATTTCTTTTGTCCCTCTTATTAGGCACTTTGAGGGGGTTTCTCCCCCTTCTTGTCTAAATGTTTCAAATTCATTTAATGGCTCTTCTTGGATAGTTATACAACATAGGAATAAATGTCTTCCTAAGAAGGACTCCTTTTTGCTTGACAAGCCATTGTGGGCAATGTTGTGTTCAATTTATGGTGCTTGATCTTCTTCTTTTTTGTGTTGTTTCTATTCTATTACGAGTTCAAGGACCTTCCCTACTTTATTAATCAAAAAAATGATGAGATAATATTTTTAAAAATAATAAATAAGTGTGATGTAATAAATCATATTTTAGGGATTGTGTTATGTTTACAAAATATTTAATAATATTGAGCTAGGTATATTAATTGTAAGACGTAGAGAACATCAACAAGGTTCTTCAATGATGAGATCACACCATTCCTATTTTTCTCAGACTAATATTTTATTTCCAGTCAATTTCTTATATATCTAGGTTTATATATAAGTGGGAAGTGGCTAGCATGCTTATCACCTTTCCATTATACTTGGTAACATGTTTATATTGTATTGATAACATAATGGAATATTTCAAGTGGCATATCTCTCAGAGTTGTGCACCTTCCCTCTAATTTGTTAGTCCCTATAAATTCATATTCATATTGGAGGTAAATATATCTAGAATAATGTAATACTCCTTATAAGAACACATGTCCCTTCTCTCTTTCTTATTGTCCAACCTTGGATCTATGCATATAATAATTCTAATAGATCAATAAGACAATAATTTTTCTTATCCATCATCTCATTAGTGGGTGAGAAAGAGAATCGACATTTTTAATTTTATAGGTCATCCTAACAAATATAAAGATGTGAGGCATTTAGTAAAGACATTTCTATTTGATTATAAGTATCTTTTCATAGAGTTTATTAGTGGGCTTAATGATCCCACCTAAAAATTTACACACAACCTTCATGAGAATATTTTCATATATGGATATCTAAAAATTCATTAAAACAATTGAAATGTTATTCAATATGTTTATTGTTCAAAATACCAAATCTAAATGTATGTCCATGTCCCTTCTCTATGTTGAGTTGGTAGATTTAATTTTCACAATTACATAAAAAAATTATCCACCTTTTTTATAGTAGATTTAAAATTTTAATAGGAGTAATAGTAGAGAGGTAATATTTTTTCTTTCCAGATATGTAGAGGTATTCCAAAACTACAATCATTAAGAATCTAGTTTCCTAGATGTGCCACACTCATGTATATTTATAGATAGACCACATGAAATCTTACTATCTTCTTGTATTGAATTCATTCCTGTTATTTGAAGAGGGTGTGATCAATATTGATATTGTGTGTACATGCAAATTTTAGTTGTGAAACTATGTTCCACTTATGTTATTATAATAGGAAAATAGTAATATTTGTAAAAGTACAAAAAGGAATCATTGCAGTCAAAGATTCTAAAAATCCAAAGAAACCCTCCAAAAGTATATTTGGAATAAAAACTAGAATTTCATTACTAAATCAATAACTCTCACCCACAATAACTATCACAAACACTCTAGTTCTATTCTTCTATATAGATAAGGTAGATGGAAGGGATATGATTTAGAGATTAATTATAAAAAATAAATAATATATTTAAGAAATATTTAATTAGTTAAATTAAACTCTGAAAGAGAATTTAACCAATAAATTTATCGTATCTACTTTATTTAAAATTGTACTACGCATACTAAATAGCATGCATACAACTTTAAGACACTATAATACTATCAGAAGTTACTTAATCTTATGACTTGAGATTAAAATGTTAGTGTTCAAATTAAACTTAGCTATGTAGGTGTGAGTGTGACCCTAGAAGGACAACTAGTTAGTAAATATCCCTTTTTATGCTAACAATATTGGTAACATATTTTAGTGTCAAAAAATGTCGACCATGACATTTTCACACTTGTTTGGTTCCTCCTAATTAAATTGAGCATAATGTTGCCTTGATTTAGTGTTGTAATGTGTTTGACACATTCACATTAGGTCTTGGACCTTGTGAGCTAAATGAGCTTAATGGTGGATTATTTTAGGTGTTATAAAGTGTTATACCACACTTTCACACTTTTCTAGGGTTTTCATAAATAATTGGGCTTTTTAATGCTTTAATTGGCCTAATTTTGTATCCACAAGACTTTATTAATGCATCTTTCTAAGGATAATCCCAACATAAATCAACATCCAATTATAATTTTGGCATTTTTAGGTTGTGTGGCCCAGATTTAGTGATTTGGGACTCATACACCACCTTGGGTGTATGATTCCCACCTAGGATTCTAGGCTCCGATCTAGATTTTGCATCATTCTAAGAATTTTTGAAAAAAATTCCAATAGTTAAGCCTAATGGGACCCATATGCCACTTCCAGTGTATAAGTCCCATGTGGCCCAAAACTAAATTTATTTCAAATTCTTGGCGGGATTTTATTCTCCTAGATTTTATGTTGTCTTGTAGTGTTGTAATTTCAATAGATTTGGCATAAACAAGTATAAATACAAGTTTCTTTCACTCATTTTACACCTAGCAAGTTGAATGAGCATCCTTATAGAAAATTTGAGTTCACAAGAGCATTCAAGTGTTTTCAAGAGCATTCAAGAGTCTTCAAGAGCTTATTATCAAGTGTTTTAGAGTATTATTCAAGTATCAAGCATCATGTCAAAGTCTTATGCATCATTTTTTTTTGAGCTAACATTGGTGATGTAGGGTTTTGTGAAGCTAGCATTTAATTCAAGATCCATATCATTCAAGAAAGAGTCAAGGTCCACATCCTTTGGAGCCATTTCACACATGTTTGTAGCACTTTATTGCTAGGTTTTGGTGAGTTACAACATTACATTTTGTTCATTCATCATTCCTTCATCTTATTTCATTTCATTTCAAGGTTTGATTACCAAAATGGGATTTGACCAAGGCAAACCCCTTTCTACTAACAAAACAACATTTTTCCCTCTCTTTAGTGTATATATGATTTTTAGATCTAGGTTGAACAAATATTGAAGAGTGAGTTTGGAGAAAGTTTTCAAGTTTTCAAAGTTGTCACCTTGCATTGGAGATCCTTGAAAGACATCTATAGGTTACAAATCAAAGATTCAGATCCAAAAGTTAGGTGGAAAGAATAGAGTAGACATTGAAGAGAAGAATCATACTTTGAATTTCTAGAAAACCTTAACTGGACTGATATGCCACTTTTGGTGTATCAATCCCAATATAGGAAAATTTGCAGATTTCAAGAGTTTAAGTCATATCTCTACCAAATTTCTATTCCTTCCCAAAAACCCTAACTGGGACTAAATCATCCAAACTGGTGTATGAGTCCCAACAAGCATTCATTTCAATGTTTTCAACATTTCAAGTCTTCATCCATTCCTCTTCAAGTTTCCAGGTGCACACCTTTCATCTCTCAACTTTCTATTTTGTTTTACATGCATTTTTAGGTCATTTAGTGAACTCTTACATCATACTAGGTTTAAGAATTAGTTCTTGAATTTCATTAGTCTTTTGGATCCCTAGCTTGGTAGTGAATTCCTCTTTAGTTTATAATCAGACCCTAGAACAACCCTATTGCAAGATCTCTTTCTCCTACTTCACCCTTAGATTGAAATCCCTAGGGTTTCCTTGAATGAAAGCATAGAAGATTTTTATTCTATCTCCCAAGCATAGAACCATACAATTTTCTTCCTTTCACATATATTGATATTTGAATATGAGAATATAATTAGCTTCTATAAAAATCATTGAGGTTGTTGGCTCACCTTCATTTAAAAGTAGCACCACAATTGTATCCTATGAGGTGTAGATTACGAACACTTTGGATTGTTACTAAACTTTTATGATGGCTATATTTTTAGAAATATATTTTTAATGTAAATATAGTTAGAGATAATTATTTTGTATCTACTTTTTTAATTAGATAAGTAGGGAAGGGCCCTAATCCCATACATTTAGCATAAAATAGAGTTGAACAACCCAACAAAATAGACTTGTTGATCAACACATCTACCAGTCAGAAATATCTAGACAATAACAACAAAAGAAAAAAAATGAGTAGCAAGAACATAGCCACAAGCAATAGATAGAATAGAGAGGAAAACTAAAGGGAAATAACTCAAACACCAGAGCTCGAACCAAAAAACCTTGCCTCAAAGGGCTTGTTAATAAAAAAAATACCTTCTTAGTAGAACATTTCTTGTTACGTTACACCATTGTCAAAGAAGAGTCAGAAGCCAAATTAGAAACATTTAAATTGGAAGGGGGAGAATCCCTTCTAGATTAGCTTACAAGAGGAACAATAGATGCTTCAGGTGAGGCATCCAAATCCAAGCTAGAACCAACATGATTCAAAGATAAAACACCCTTTTCTAGAAAGGGGGTGGGTATGTGCAGGATCATGATGGGCCAAAATGTGGCAATATGATGGGTATCTAGCTAATAAATTTTTTTTACCCAAAATAGATGAAATGAAAAGGGTTTTTAAAGGAGATTCTCAGCTTTCCACCAATATAAATTATGCTTTACTTTAAATTTAATAAGTAATTATTATTCATTTTCTATTTGAAATACGACTTAAGTCCCAATTGATAGGCTAATTGAAAAAATCTATAGCTTTCAAATGATATTACATTTTTTCAAATTCAAAACATGCATCACATTCTATGCTTTGCATACTATAGGATTAAAAAATAAAAATTGAATTTCATGGGTACGGCCAAGGTAAGGTGGTCGAGGAGATACAAGTTTTTATATTTTTTTAAAGTTGAAAAATTCATAATTAATTATTTACTTGGAAAAAAATTACAAAAATATTCATCACATCAGGACATGGGTCCTCTACTTATATCTAAAATATTATTAAAAAATACTATCATTTTATTGTGGTTAGGGTGGTCAGACAGACACCTACTTCTTATTTTTTCAGTAAAATTTAAGTACTACTACATTGAAATTTCAAATTTTCACCAAATAGATTTTTTTTTAAACAAACCTAGTAGTCTAGAAACTACATTCAATTTTCTATAGATTCTATTATTCTTACATATATTTTTTGAAATAATATAGATAGAATTATTCAAATTTTTATGTCAAGTTGCCTAACTCGATTTTTCTAAATTTTTTGCGACTTAAGGGCTTATTTTTATGATGATCCTGCACATACCCAGGTAGCGGGGGCCTCAAAGGCTTACCACACACAATATTAGGGGAGTTATCTTTTCACAAAATGACCCATATGTAAAAGCCACATGTTATTTTATCTTACAATAATATATCTTACAATGTTAAGATTTATAGTTATCCTAAAAGAGTTTTTTAGTTGTATCGATTGACCTATAATTCTTATCATTAGAAGCCCTAGAATTTTTATTATTTTCCATTTACTTATCTTTAGTGAATATTTATTCTCTTATCTTTATCCCAAAAAACTTCATTATTAACTTTATTCATTTTAATGCAACAAAAGGTTGAAATTTTTTAGAATTTTTTCCAATCTTATTGGAAGAAAATAGGGAAGAAATTTTACCTTTCAAGTGATTAACTTGAAGATTAGAACTATATACAACAATATGAGTATCCAAATTTCCCTCAAAAAAATAAACCTTATCAAAAGAAATTCAAACCTTATTGATAAGGGAATCAAGAATAGCATTCCCATTACCAATCACCTTCTTGGGAAAAGTGACCCCATCCCACCCTTTACACCCTTCAATTTAACCAAAGAATGTTTTCCAACAATAATTACCTTAGAAACAAAGGGGTATAAAATAAAAATAGTATCCTTAGTCCTAAGGAAGTATGAAATAGTAATGAATTTATTTATTTTTCGGAGGAGAAACCTTCCCACTCTTTCCCATAGTAATTTTCACAAAAGGAGGAGAGACTAATTGATATCTAAGGTAATTAATAGGAAAACCAACATTATTTCCCTTACATCTATCTCGATAACTATAAGAAGTGGGATTAACAATCCTAGCACCAAAGGGGAATTGATTGAACTCCTTATTAATACCCCGTAATACCTTTACTAGAGAAACACAAGATAAACTTACACAAATTAAAATGATAATAAATGGGCTAGGGTTTAAAGATAAATGATATTTATAGAGTCTAAAAATAAGAACCTAATGCAAGGTAAATTTCGTTCAATCTAGAAATATCTTCATAACAGACTTCTCTAAGAATTTTAAAAGGGAGAAGGGAAAAAAATAATATTTTTTGTATTAAATGGTTCTATAAAGAAAGGTGGTCACTAAAGACACATTTAAATGACCTTCAAGGGTAAAATACATTATTAGAACCCAACTTACTTCATTCTAAGGAGATGATAGCTCTTCCATCTTATAGTCATTTTTGTATATATTAATTATCTCCGGCATTGAGAAAATTCATAACACTCTCTTTGTCTTTGAACTTAACCTACTTCTTGAATTTTCTACCATCAATCCTCAACCTCATGTCATACCCAATTGATTCATTAGTAAATTCAAAATTGAAACCAACAATAGTGACCTTTCAATCATTCTAATACCTTGCAAAACTACTTGGATAAAATTAGATCAAACCCACATAAGACTTAAAAAATAAAATAACATGCCCCCTTCTTTGCAAATGTTCTAGAATACTTTGTTATTATAGAATTTTTCATAGGTGGGCATTTCAACTCTATATATCTGATGAGAGCATGACGAGACACAAAAATAACCCACAAACAAGAGAATAATTTTATTATTCAGAAAATGGAGCTTCTTACATGCAGAGGATCTCAAATCCCAAGTTCTACAACACATGCAAGCTACAGAAAGCTACAAAATAACCCTTTCGCAATATGCAAGCTTGTCCC
>VDFB02052471.1:0-63089 GCA_007258455.2 Sequoia sempervirens
ATGCATATGGAAATGATGGGAATTGAAATGCCTATTTTTCTTTCATAGGCATCGAGCACTTCCCCTCAAGATATACCCAATCTAGGCCTATATGAAGGGATATAAGCTTTGGTTAGATCGGTGAGGCCACATAGAAAATCTATGCATGTCTAATCCTTCCCTAACAAATGTCTCACCTTTCTAGTAAGCCTAGTGGCTCTTGCCATGCTTGGTACCTTCTCTAAATGATTTAAAAGGTCTAACAATCTATTATCTAATGCCAAAAGGTTTTATGTAGGGATATGCACAGCATCATCCTCGTCTATAGAAAAAGTCTAAGGGGATGTTGGAGGGGTAGGAACATGAGTGGTCTATTCCACGAAACCCATCTCATCGGCATAACTTGTAGGAAAACCAATGGTATGGTCAGTAGCTAAGCCAGTGGAAAAACTAGAGGTGAAACTATAGGTGACCTTTGTCTTTTCCATTAGTAGGTGTCGCATGCTTCTCCTAACAATGTACCCAGAAGTCATGGACTGGGTTGTGATGTTCATAAACCTTCACAACACTTAGGGTTACAACAAACACAAGGTGTGGGGAAAAGGTCTCAACATAGGTGAATGGATAGACATTGTTCATGTTGAGTTCACTGAAAATGTAAGAGAGGGGGACCAACCACATCAAGGCTCTAGGTCATGGAGAGCCAAGAGAGGAGGAATTCCCTAACTTACCTCACACTAAAGGGTGTTTTGGGGTGAGGATCGAGGATGAAGAGCACTATGGATTACTTTTGTCACTCTACAAACCCAAAAATCTACTTGGGACTAGACGAGCTAGTTTCTAGAGCCCAAACTGTACCTCAGATAGCTCTATGTTTGATGACAGCAACATGGCTTTGGGATGACGGTGCAATGCATTAGCATCTCTCTAGCGCACTGGCATCCATACGGCCAAAAAATGAGAAATACGGTAAGGAAAAGACTAGAAACCTACTGAAAGCCTAGCTAATTGATTTTAATGAAAAGAATTGAATGATAAAGTATGAAAAGTAGATGCAGAAATGATAAAGTAAGTAGATGAAAACTAGGGTGATGAATATCAACTCACTGAAATCCCAGTCATCCAGCGAGATCCACGTATGCGTTCACCTACACACAAGAAAGAAGGGAAAACTATTGGGGTTGTATAGGAGTTTGCTTCAATAAAACATTCGTTTTCGTGTTTCCACCTCTACGAACAACCAAAAAATCAATGGAGTAGAAAATATGATAAAGGAAAGAAGGAAATGCATTGAACACTATAAAAGAGCTAAGCTACTCTATCAAATCACAAAAGGAGAAGTGAAGCGTTACCACCTTCACCTAAAGGCTCTCAAGGCCAATGAAGGGAGAATGCAAGCAACGAACTTGGAAAAGTCACCACATCTGCAGTGGTGATGATGGGAGGTCTTGCAAGAATCCAAGCTCACAACTTCTATGATAACACCACACGTACAAAAGTGAAGTTGATGGAGTTACAAGTTGTTGCAATGCTGAAGTGGACTTGTAAAAAATGGAGAAATTGCTTTAGAGAATGAATGAGAGTAAAGGAGTTTGTTCATAAAAGTGAAGAAGTTCAAGTGAGTGTAAAATGAATGTCTTTGAAGGCCAAAATAACCATTTTTGGGTCATTTGGTCGCACAGAGGTGTTACAAACCATCCTTAATAAGGAGTGTAACATCCCTATGGACTTAGGGGTAGGAATCTGTCAGGGATGGCAGCATGTTGCTTAGAAATCCATGCACCGTGCTCATGTCCCTAATAAAAATTCCCCCACAAACACACAAAACATGTGCCAAGTGGATGCATCTCAGATGGTTGATGTGGAATTTCACCTTTAGATTTGATTTTCTACTTGGTGAGGGTATGCAAAATGGGAATTTACACAAGGGGTGCAAATTCACTCCTATATAATTAGCTTAACAATATTAATAGAAAATGGTCATATAAACCATTTCATTCTCCTATCACATCTCAACAACCATTTTTTTGTTATCTTAAATGTTTCCTACTAAAAGGTTCTACATCTTCTCCTTCTTTTGATCTAGTGGTTGATTTGATGCCTATTTTTGGGGATCCACTTGTGGATGCACTACCATGTAGTTTTGGATCTCTTGGTGGGGTGATTATTACTTTTCCTTTTCTTGTGGACACTTCTTATCACACATGTTGCTTGGTGGGGTATCTATAACCCTTAATATGTCAACAAATGTCAACAAATGTTGATCATGATCAATGACTCCCAAATTGTTATGCTCTATCTATATGGGTTTCCTTTCCACTAACTACAATGGAGACATTGGTGTCTATAAATGACCCTCAATGGCTTCTTTAGGGGACTAATGGATTTTGTGATCTAGTTGGTGAGTTTGCACATGTTGTGTGTAGGGCCTCCTCTTTTTCAAGTTCTTTTATGAATGTGGTGAAGAACCTTTCTAGGAATGCTTTCTACGCTTCTACTACTATGGAGATGAAGGGAATTGTTGTGGGCAAGGGATTTTTCCTTAGGAATTCCTTGCATGATAAGAGGGAAAAAAAATTCCTCTTCCCTATGCTACTATTGTTTTTGTGGTGTCTCTAGGACAAGAAGTGATTGATTGTGAGAATTTATTCATGACCAAGGGTTTAATTTATAGGTTTTGTTGCATGTGGCCTTCTCTCACTGATCTACATCAATGGAATTCTACGTATTGGACTCCTCTAGTTGATAGTAAGATAGAGATTTACCCTTCTGCTAGAGGTTTTTGTGGTTTGTTTTGATTCTTCCAATGATAGATAGGCTATGTTAGATGGTTATCTACCCTTAAATTTGCAGTGTACTTCAACCTATGAGGCCACTGGTAATGCCCTTGGTTGATTCTTTAGGGTGGACCTAGCTTCTAAGAACTTTACTCACATCTCATTTTCATCTTAGTGGAAGTTGATATGTTGAAAGCTTTATCTAGTAAGGTTTCTATATAGGTTAATGACTAGTCTTGGTCTCAGTTAGTTGATTATGAGGGCATTCCTTTTTTATGAAGGAATTGCTTCACTATTGGGCACTTGGCCTCATATTGTTCTTTTGTCTGACATAAGTTGTCTTCTCCAACTTGATGGAAAACGCTCTTCTTCACCATCTTACAGTGTTTCCTAAATATTCAATTTCTGATTTGGGGAATTTGGAGCCACTCTTATCCATTCCAAAAAAAATCTTTGTCTAGGCCTGGTGAGCCTCCTTCCAATCACTTAGCTAATATTATTGAGCCTCAACAACCTATTTCTTTTAGTCATGTTCTAGCTTCAGCTTCTAGCAGTTAGATGATTGTTTGTGAGGTGATAGATTGTCAATTGATAACTCTTGCTTGTTCCTCAAATTATGCAATGCCCTTAGATGGGCCCTTTGAGGAGCATAATCATCACTTTTATCCTATTTCTATAGATTTGGATGTCAACTCTTCATGGGCAATTGTACAAAGGAGGAAGAAAGGTCTTCTTAAGTTGATCTCTCATCTATACTTCAAGCCTATGGGTGCAAAGGTGCATAAGATTGAATCAAGCATTGTTTAGACTTGATATTTTTGGTTTCTTCTTGTCTTGAACAATTCATTTACTATGCTTTGTATTTTTTTGTTCTTCTTTTTGTAACAAGGTTTGAGCCATGTCGCAAAACCCTACCATAATCAAAAACATTTCAAATGACTCTATTTTCTTTGGCCCAAACCCTGCCTTAATCAAAAACATTTCAAATGACTACTTTCTTTAACAACAGTTCAAATTACTTTATTTTCTTTGGCGACATTTTAAATCACTATATTGAGGATTTGAATGGGATAATGAGTAAGAGAGAACAGTGACATAGATAGATGGAGACTCAGAACCTGCTTTGAAAGTGGATCATACAATACTTTTGAATTCTCAAAATCTAGAACAAGAGTGCCAACAAAGACATTGACATAAACAAACGTATGTTCAGAATCTGCTTTTAAACAAGTCTAGAAGCTCACGTTGTCAATGTAAATTAGAAAGTAGAAAAGCATGGCAAGTTTATGGCCTAAGTTTGAGGCTGTAACAGGGCTTTTTGACGGTGACTTTCAATGCCCAAATCTAGAGAAAATGAAGAGAGACCGACAAAAGCAAATTAATGTCAATCTCTTAAGCGGTGAATGTATCGTAATGAAAGGTCAAAGTCGACTAAGTATTTGGCTTGTTCCACACGACAATAGCAAAATGAGTAGGTAGACATGAAAATATGTTTTTCTCTCGACGACCTGACTTTATTTCAGAGCTCACATTGTAAGTGGTTTGCTGACGATGAAAATGAAGGAACCCATTATCATCACCCACGGGAAAAATCAGTGCTATAGCGCATCCAAACTGCCTCAAGTGTAAACAAGGCCATTTCATTTTCTGTACAAGTTTTCATTTTCAAAATGTACTTTCTGTGAGTGACAGCTGACAAGTGAGAAACACCATTGTAAAAGAGGCCACAGAATTTTCCGAGTGACAAGCACCAATATAAAAAGTCCACAGAATTTTCTTAACGCATTTTCTCCTGTTTCAATGATTGTGATCGGGATAAAGTCCACAGAATTTTCTTAAGCGTCGTGGTTATACATGAAAAACTATCCCCACTCAAACCGCATATCAGAATATGTCCCCGAAAAAATCCTGCCTGTTTATCTTCATCGTGACGTATGAATCCAGACATTCAACTTTATTTCTCACTTGCTCAGATTTGCATTGTTTATTTTCTATTGAGAATTTTTTTTTTTTTGGGAAAAATATTAATTTTATTAACAATTTTTTACATCAATAAAAAAATTTAGAAAATTTTGACGAATCTTACAAAATAATAGAAAAGTGCA
Source organism: Sequoia sempervirens (assembly GCA_007258455.2). Taxonomy (NCBI): domain Eukaryota; kingdom Viridiplantae; phylum Streptophyta; class Pinopsida; order Cupressales; family Cupressaceae; genus Sequoia; species Sequoia sempervirens. The sequence goes on from VDFB02052471.1 coordinate 4,862, forward strand.
TTAATTATGATGGTGTATCCTTTACATTTAAAAATATAATTCTCATGAAAAAGTAGGGGCTTGAGGGTGGAAACGATCAATAGGTTTAAGGGGTAGACTCTATAATGTTTAATTATCACCATTGATTTAATATATAATCTAATGGCTCTTGTTGTATTCCACTAGGTAAAATATACTTGTGACCTATAATGCTCATGGGGTCCAAGAAGTTTCTTTTATTTTGGGTCTCATTAGCATTACATACTATAGGTACACTTTTCCTCACAAAATACAACAAGGGTCACTAGATTATATTTTAAATAATGGGGGCAACCAAAAAAATAAAATATGACCCTAAAGCAACTCATAATTATTAGACTATTAGCGAATTAATTTAAATTTCTATTATAACTTATAAAATTTAGGTGAATCTCATCTAATCAAGTATCAAATATTGTGGCAAATTTTCGAGTTAAATTTTTTAATAAAATAATTTTTTTGGCGATTTAAATAAGACTAAAATAATTTTGTGTAAAAATGTGGCGATTTAAAGCCCATTACAACTTGAACTATTAGCCAAATTTGAATTCCCAAATTTCAACTATTAGCCAATTGACGAATATTAGCCACTAAAAAAATCACTATATCCTATAATTCAAAAACATTGCAACCTTTCACACTTGTATGTATCAAACTTTCATACACTATATATTTCAGTGTTTCATAAAGTCTATGTTTCAGTGTGGCTTTCATATAATGCATAGCTATAATCTTCACTAATTGCAAGGATGTCTCTTTGTTAAGGTTTTCATAAATGTGAGTTGGAATAAAGTAGGTAGTAGGATTATCACTCAGTATATTTTTTAGTTTATCTTAGAATCTAATTATGTAGATTATTAGTGAAATTAAATTTTATGAATAAATTTATTTATTTATTATTACAGATTTTATTTATATTTGTATAAAGGGTGGGTTATTTTAATAATATGTATATATAAATACATTAATTTAGATTATTAAATGAATAAGTGGTAGGTAATGAAATACCATTTGTTTATGACATATTATTACAATCAGATTTATTTTGCATTGTAATATTGTATTGTTAGAATGAGAATTACAATAATGTGTTTTGACAAGGGAAAAAAAGTCTATTTATTCATTCCTTTAGTCAATTTGTATTTGCTATGTGCAGAAATTTTCAAAATCAACTTCATTACATGTATGTCAAGTGTAGAAGTTTGGTGGATGCCCATAAACAAAGAGGCCTTCAACCTAATAACTTCACATTTGCTATTGCGAAAACATCAAAAATTCTTTAGTTTTATTTGTTTTGATAATATTCTTTTGTTACTACTCCTTTTATAAGAATTTCTTTTTTTTGTTTTTAATTAAAAAAGTAGGGGAAAGTGCTCTTGAACCCAAATAGAGAAGAAAGATTAGGCCTCATGATCAGCAGTTCAGCAACATCAAAATAGCCACACCAAAACAATGGGCAAACACCAAACGAAATAGCAAAAGACCAATCGATTAAGAAACAAACATCAATAGGAGAGTATTATAAAGTTTGAATAAAACAACCAAAAAATAGTAAACAAGATTAAACAAAAGGGCTCGCAAACCCAACTAACACCAAGGCTCGTATACCATAAACCAAAGAGATAGCTAACCCAAACTAGTTTATGGGACTACAAATCAAGTCCCATTCCACATTTAGCTGCTCCATCTCCTCACTCTGTGCATCCATCTCTTTAGTTGCTTTTTCCTTTGATTGTATCTCCTCTTCCTAAGAGGGATTCTTCCTCCTTTTTCCTTTCCTAACTTTATCCATGTCATCTACCATTCCAAATATTGTCCTTCTCATGATACCTAATGTGATATAAGTCAGCCTATTGAACACTTTTTCCATCTTGTTAAATTTTTCCTATAGCGCATGGAACTAGGTCTTATAATAATCTTGAAGGACTTGTTTTCTTGCTCCATTTCATTTTCATCATGGTCCTTTATGGCTTACATATTCACATCTTTCATGGCTTTCATATCCACCTCTTCTATTTCTTTTGTTGTTTGTTGGTCTCCTTCGTCCTCAATATCCTTTGAGTCTTGTATAACCTCTTGATCAACACCCTCCTCCTCATCCTCTTTGTCACTTCTAATAGAGTCCTCCTTGAGCTCCTTACCAAGAACCACAACTATTTCCTTCTTACTAAAGTCTAAGGGTCCCTCTTCTTCTAAATTTTCATGTTCAAGTTTTGCAAAGTAAAGCTTTTTACCTTTGGTAGATTGACCCACCAAACTAGCGAACCTTCTTTCAAATTTGCTACTACTTGAATCATCCACATTTCCCTGTTCATCCTCTTCTGAGATTTCAATTGTGAATTTTTTCATCGTTATTGGTTTAGATACTTCTTGTATTTTTTGTTTAACACCTAAAGGATTACTAGAAGGGTTACCAAAACTTTTCTTTCCTTTCAAAATTGAGATAGATGTGTCCCCTTTTGTTAGTGGTCCTTTAATGGAAGACTCTTTTGTCACAAAGGGTTCACCAGGGATTTTATTTTAGGGAGGCTTAGCCAAGGAAGTACCCCAACCATGAATTTTATGGGGAGTAGGATTAGGGTGAGGTTTGGGCTAGTTGTTCAAGGATTCATTATCTTGGGGGTCAATTTCCATTGGTGGGTCGGGTAGGTGCATATTAGCAGAGACATAATTATAAAGTATTTGAATTAGGCCTCGGTGAAGGGGCGATGAAGCCCCTTTTCCCTTGCACTTCTTTAGGGAAGAAATCAAAAAATGGAATATTCATCTTTTCATTCCTCCTAATATGGTTGAGAAAAGGAAAGTGGTACCCATGGATAGTAGTATAACTTCCTTCCAGCATGAAGTATTTTATAATATGCATGATGACCACCTAATAAGGAGTTGGGAGCCATTCTCTATCATATCCATTTTGGCAGCACTGAAGCTTCTCCTCTCCTTCAAGGAAACTATCAATGAATCTTTGATAGTTTTCATTACTAATCTTTGCCACCTTTAGACCACTGCACTCCAATCCAATCGCCTTTTTTATCAACTTAAGAGTCACCAAAAATGTTGTACTACCAATTTTAACTCTATCCTCAAGCCAGGAATTGTAGAATTTCATAGTACTATCATCATTGTAACCCTTCATTGCCATAAAGAAGGGAGTCGTGCCAAAATTTTGAAAGAGCCTCCAAATCTCAATGTTTTAGTGTTATAGAATGTAGGAGAGTGGCTCAAATCGCTTCCTCAGACCCCCCATTATTTTACTATGACTGCAAGACAAAATTAACTTTTTAACCTTCAATAACAACTGCTACAATGAGAAAGGGGTTAGTACTTCACAAAATATGATACCACTCATAGCCACTTAGGGAAAAATTAGAGACTCACACATCCTCTAAAAAACCCTCACCAAAAACTCTATCATTCTGGAAGGATCCATCAAAATTTTAATTAAGGCCTCTTCATGATTCAAAGCTAGATAAATTTTAGGCTAGATATCAATGATCTTAGGCTAGCACCCAGAATTTGTGTGATTGAATGCACTCATATTAATAATGATTAAGGATATTAATGTCCATTTATAGCTTGAGGGCCTTTTGAAGTAACATCTAATAGAAGGAGGCTTCGAAAACATGCAAGAAACCTTTATAGAAGTACTCCACAATCCTAGAAACATGATTAAATTAAGTCTCAAGGCCTTTGTGAAAGGAAAAATTAAATCAAAGGTCTTGTCAAAGAGAACCCCCTCGTTATACAATATCTGTTTAAATTATGACCCTTAAGGGAAATTATTTTATAAGGGTTATTCCCATTAAAACTCACCTTTTCATTATTTCTTATCTTTTCCAAGATCACAGGATCATTAGGATCATTTTTTATCATGAGGAATCTTTCCCTTTTTGCAATCCTTTTTAATCATTCAAGACATAATTATCCTCCAAAACATGTAAAATCACATGGTTAAATGACTTAAATAAGCTGACATCAGTAAAAACACTTTCTTTACCACTATTTCATCTCTTCATAAACACATGTCAGCAACTAAGTTAGATAATTTGAATTCAAAAAGGGATAGGAAAAGCTAAAACTTAACCGAACCCCCAGACTAGTTTTCATCCCCTTAGCTTGTATTGTTTGAAGCCCCATTTTCACAAGTAGAGAAAACCCCTCTCAAATGATCCTTAGAAACCTAGTCTTTTATCTGTAGTAATATATTTTCAAAATTCTAGAAAAGCCATTGGAAATTAGAGAGGCCAACGTTTGAGACTAATTCAGGAGTTCTATTTCCCTCTCTAAAGATATGATGCAAAGAGTACCTTTCCAAAAATTTAATCACTCATTTTGAATCCTGGACGAAGTTCTTGATCTTCTAGGGGGCTCAGCCTAACCTTTAAGAAACTTAATTATCAATTTAGAGTCCCCCTAAATTATGGCCTTAGTAAAACTAATTTATTTTTATCACTCTATACCTCTCCAAGTAGTAGTAGCATCTACTTCCATATTGGTAGCAATTCCTAGGCACTTAGCATAGGCTTCAATACACTCCATTTATGATCTCTTATCAGACCCTAGTTGCGACAAACCCTGAGTTTTCTTTAGAACAACCATTGAAGTTTAATTTTACCTAGTCAAATAATGGAGGTTTCCATAAAGTCATTTTCCTATTTAGGATGTTAGCCCAATTAATCTTAGTCATATCATGATTTAATCCCCATAGCTACTTGACTTTGAGGTCTTTATAATTTGGCATAACTATTAACAAACCAAAAACTTTTGAGTTCAAGTTTTCCATGATTTTTTGTTTTATGTTATAAAAGGCCTCTCCGCTACTCCTTTGGTTCTCCTTCAACATTCTATTGTTTCTCTCTTTTCACAGGTGCTAGGAAACAATGGAGGAACTTGCATCCATAGTCCCTTAATGATAGGATGTAAAAAACATCCAGAACCCCATTGGATCACAAGCTCTTTCAAATCACCTGAAAACACCCAATCAATTAGAATATTCTGAAGGGCCAAAGGACAGAGTTCTCTTGCAAAAGGGCATTGAATAAACAAATGAATAATTGATTCTTCAACAGCTAGACAAAGGGAACATCTATTGAAAAATTAAAATCATTTCCTATTAAGGACATCAATAGTGAGGATTCTACCATGCATAGTAGCCCACCAAAAACAATTAATTTTTGGAATTAACTTGGAATTATAGATCAAATTCTAATTGAAGTTCTGATCATTAGAAGGAGCTTCATCCAATCTATTATAAGTTGTTTTGATAGTGAAATCTCTTGAGGGGTTTTCACCCTAGATCCAATCATCTTCACCTCCTTGAAGGGCCAAACAACAGTCTCCAATCAGGGAGTTAAGAGTGGAAAACAACTCAGAACAAGCCACCACATTTCCTTGCTAACCAAAGACTTGAGTGAATTGCCTTATTATATTATTATACTAATTAAATATAATACAAGTACAATATAAGTATTCTTATATTAATTATTATAATCAATAATATAATATTAACATATTAATTATATTATTAATATTTGCATAATATATTAATATATTATACATAATTTATTCTTTAATTCCCTTGGACATATAAATTTTAAGAGGGATAAATAATTAGTCATTACATTGAAATTATATTACAATTGCATCTTTGGGATGCATAGTTATTTTTTCCTTACCAAAAAGTAAAATGTTGAGATAATTATTTTGAAATATCAAGATCAATAGACATAATAATCTAACCTCAAACTTTATCACCCATTCTTAATGAAAAATTGAAACCTTGTTTAACTATTTGTCTAAGATTTTGTATCTACAATTGATGATATTAGATAGTTAATTAATGTGTAGCTTCTATATAGTAAAAATTGTGTTTTCATGAGTTGAATTCAAGTAAGAATAAGGGAAAAAGGATAAACTATGAAAGTTTATTTTTATTTACTAATAATATTAGCTGATGTAATGGGATTGAAGATCTCTATGTATTTCAAAATATGAAAAAAAATACAAGAAATAAAATTTCAAAGTAAAAATACTTAAATATAGAAATATAGGTAGAAATAATGGTACTTAATTTTATTATTTAAGAATTGATTTAGTGAATGCTCAAACAATCTAAAGTTTCTTGGAATCTATAATAGAGAATCTAAAATTAATATTCAACTTAAGATCAAAATATTCCTCTTTCATTTTATAGGGTTGAGTTGATAGTCACAAATTCATCCTTACTTTCTCTTCTAAAAATAAAGAAAACCATGCATTATACCTAATAAAATTACTTTAGAGGTGCAAAAACTGTGATATCATTGAATCCTAAGAAGTGTAACATCTTTATTACCAATGATAGCTCTTGGGCTATATCATATTTGAGAAGGGTATTTCTATAGACATGGATCATGTAATCAAAACTATTCTCAATATTCATCTTCTTAAAAGCAAGTAAGAGAAATATCATTTTTGGAATGATAAACTTTGTTTGAAAGTTTGTATGAAGGTTTTTGAAAATTTTCCATTCTCTCAATAATATATTGAACAAAGATATTCATGTATATTAGACTCTATAAGCTCAAATTTCCTTTTATAATAGTAAAAATTTCATTGCTAATGCTCTTGTCTTGGGGTATGTGCACTAAATTGAGGGAAAAGAAGGTGGCCAAAAATATCATTTTTAGATAAACATGTAAAATAATTTTCAAGATGCAAACAAATATTGACACATACATACTATGCCATTATAACATGTTTGTGTTATAACATGACATTACAAAAAGTAATTTACAAAATACAAGTTGTAGTTTTAACATAACCTATGACTTGGAAATCTTTAAATTACAATCTTTCTAATTCATTGAGTGAATTTTGGTAATTAGCATAATTTGCAAGCTCTGTGATTTATTTTTAATATATTTATATTTTCATGATGTAACTTAATTTATTAATTAATTGATGAGTGTTAATTGTAAATATTTTTAAAAAAATTAAAATAGAATGAGTTTTATCTTTTAATATGTTAGGATAAAATATTTGATGTAGTTATTTAAGTGTGTTAAATAAATAATTAATAAATAGATATATAGAGTATTTAATAGAAGTAAGTAAGAAGAAATGTACAATAGTTTAGAAAATGTTTTATTTTGTGTAGAAGAATAAATACAAGCATCTAGTCCACTATAAAAATATAGAACTTAACAATATTATATACTCAATTCAATGAGAAACACCAAATATAAGTAAAGAATATGTTTTGATTATATTAAAAATGGAAGGGTCGGTACCCATTACAAAACAGACATAGAGGCAAACCAAGGACTCACGAGTAGTGAGAAAATTGAAAAAGTAAATTGAAAAAAAGCATAAATAATTTGAAAATTAGGAATAAAAATAAAAAGAAACCACGGAACTAGGACCAACAATAAACCACCAAACACCTACCAGTCTCCTAGAATCTTGAGACCAATGATCACGTTCCACTCCTGAGATAGGAGCTCAAGATTCTTCTTGAAAGTCACAGGCCCCTGAAGAATGGCCTAGGTATCCTTAGTGACATCTTGAGCCAAGGTTTCCACCTTCTTTCCCTTCTTCTATGTGTGACCATCGTCCACCCCTTCCGCCAACTGCTTCCCCTACCTCTTCCTTAGATACCATCCTGAAAAACTTGAAGAGTGAGGGAAGTATTCTTCACAATTTCTTTGCTCTAATCAGTGATAACCCTCAGGCACTACATGGTCTTCTCCTAGTTTTGGTGTATGGCATCAATTTCAGCCAATAAATTCTTCTTTTCTTCCTCAAAACCAATAATGGCACAAAGATCATCCAGCTCTTTTTCCCATGTTTCCCACCTCTCAAAGGACCTGGACAAGGAAGTAATCATGTCCCAATGTGTCTTATTCTCCACCTCCCTAGGCCACACGGCTTGCTATTCCAAAACCTTTCCCTCCAGGATTTGGATCCTTTCTTTAGCAGTAACCAACTAACCGAAAATCCATTTCATAATATCCTTTTGAACATTAATAGTATATGAAATTTCATTCAATTTTTTTCTTATGGGTTGGTAGAGATACGAATTGACCTAGGTTCAGTTCCAAGTTCCTCCAAATTGACAAAGAGGTTGGGACAATTATGAGGGCTAGGGTTAGAAATGAGTAGGGTGTTGGGAACCTCTGAGTCATGGCCCTGAGCTAAGGAGTGAACAGGAGAATTAACTAGGGTGGGGTTCCATGAATCATCATCATCATTGGAGATATCAAAATCCCCCAACCCAGAAGAAACAGTCGTGGGTTTGGGATTTGATAGGGGAGTGCATTTGATAGGGATGAGAGGGGTATTATCATTAGCACCTGGGGCTTTACCCTAAACACGGGCGCTACAGTGAATGGCAGGAGGAGTTTCATTGATAGTATCAAAAGGGTTGTGGTCCCTAGGAGGATTAGTGGGGTCCAGGATAGTCAAGGTATTCTTGCGCACAGTAGCATGGGAGGTAACCAAAGCTGCATGAAACTTGCATAAGTGCAATATAAGGCCCTGGTGGAGGGGTAACTTCTAACATTTGTCCTGGACATTCCTGATAGACTACTCAAGAAAAGACATGATCCAAAAGGGGAAATTCATCTTGATATTGTACCTAAGATGATTGAGCATAGGGAAAAGGTGGGTGTGGAAGCGGCGAAATTACCCTTCAAGAGTGATGTACCTCATGAGAATTTTAGCAAGGAGCCCCAAACACTAGGAAGGTCTACGTAGTTGAAACCATTTTGCAACCTGTTCACTTTCTTGCCCTCTTTCAAGAACTGTTTCATGTCTTCCTAGTAATGGCTCTTTGACTTATATGGGATGCAAATCCCTTCCAAGGAAAACCCCTTAACCTCTACAATAAGCTTGGGGTTCACCATAAAAGAAACACTGCCAACAATTATAGTCTCATCCACCCACGAATTGGTGAACTCCATGGAAATTTTTTGGTTAACACCCTACATCCCCTCCACATACAAGGCCATCTTTCCCCATTCAATAATTGCCTAGACCTCTTTGTCCTACTTCCAACCATCACAAGTAGTAGGTTCATCTTGGAAAAAATCCCCTCCCATCGCAACACCCACAAAAATTAGAGCAGAGAAGCACCAGTAATGGTTCAATGGTTATTCAAAAACCAAATCCACAAATAATAATAAACCATCAAAGATTGATTAGGAGGCTTAAGTTGCCATAAATAATGAGTGTGGCAACCATCAAAACGCGCTGACAAAAAATCTAGCTCAATTTTATTTGGACAGTACATTGACATCATTTTGAATTAATTCAAGCACTTGACTTGGGATATGGCAGATATCATCCTATTTTACCAAATTTGGAGTAAAAGCTCCAAGATTTACTAAGGCATCAATGACTTTATTACCACTCCTAAACATGTGATTCACACTACAATTCCCAAGGGAAATCATGAGATTGTGAGCCAAGGACAGGAGGTCCTGAAGAGTCCAGTAGGGAGAAGCAAGCCCAGTCAGCATAAGAATCATATTCCTTGAGTCCCCTTCAATGATTAAGTTAGAGAAACTAGCTTATGTGGCAATTTTAATTCCATGGACAAACATGATTGTTGTCATTTACCAATGATTATTCATAAGAGAGTTGATTCTTCTTACATGGAAAGTAAGGAATTATCTTGTATGTTTAAAAATAAAATTTAAAAGAATTAAACCTCAATTATTTTTTCATATTTGGATTCCTCTCAAATTGTATGTAATTAAAAAAATGCACATCATTTCAAGTTTTTTATGTAAAATTTTGTCTTCTAAAAGATTGAGGATTGTTAAAAATATACTTTTTTAATTTTTAGCTTCAAATGCATATCACAATTGGCCTCAATTACAAGGGATATCACCATGACTACATTGTCTTTCTTGATGCTTATGAAAAGGCTTCTTTGTATATTATTTATTAAGAATTGATTTTCCTGGGATATGTATTCAGCAATCTTGTAGGAAGAAATATTTACTGATCAAAATATTATATCATGAACTTATCACAACTAATCAATAGATCATTAATCTAAAATAATTTAATTTAATGTAAAAATAAATAAACTTAACTAATATAAAGTAAAAATAAAACCTTTTATAAATTATTTTCCTTTTAAAGATACAATTTTATTTTTTTTAAAGTACACATCAATTCAAATATAGGATAATATAAGATTGTCCATTAAAAATTATAATTTTATTTTACCTAAACATGTATAGAACAAAAAATATAGATGTCAAATAAAAGTAGAAACAAATAAATATAATTGTTTATATTAATTCAATTTCATGCTCATATCTTTGTTTTAGGTTATCACATGAATATGGACCCTTTCTAAGCACTCATTTCAGCTATTTAGTAAACATGGGATGATCTCTCATGTCGTGAGTCTTGAAAATTGAGATAAACCTATAGATGAAGAGTCAATTCTCTATTTGAAACATGATTTGGAAAACTAAAACTAAATATCCTAATCCCACTTTGTTCTCATTTGAGAAAAGAGCAAAGGAGTTAAATAAAAAGAAAAATATGTGTGGCGATTCACCTAAGTAAGTTTTAAAAACTTATGTACCAATTTCTCATACATAAAATAAACTTTAAAATGTGACATATTAGCATGATAATCATTAAAATATCTACAAAGGTGAATAATTAGAACTCAAATAAAAATGAATTGATCATTCACAGGATTAAATTACAGGTTTCTTAGTAACACAATGCAAAAATATATGATAAAGGAAAAAAAAGAGTTTTGTATCATAAGGAAAACATTACAACTAATATAATTTTGAAATGAATAGAGCGCGGGTGGATGGAGCTGAGCAGGAATCTCTTGGTTCTCGTCCTCTAGTGTGAGAGGATTCTGGAAGTTCTGCTAGGAAGGGTGGGTCTCCCAAAGACTCTCACAAGTCTTCTAGGTCTCTTTATGTCCCCTTTGAAAAGGTACACCCACTGCTCAACTAGAAAGATTATTTCCAAAAGAGCCAGTGCAGTCAGGGATGGGGTCTAGATCATGTATTTGGATGAGGGTACTACTATAAACATCAAGGAACCATCTATGGACCATTCGATTTCCAAAATGGAGAACTTCATTGTTGGTAGGTTCATAGGAAGAAGGCCCAATATTGAATCTATTCACAAGTGGGCTTCTTCCAAGTGGGTTGTCAAAGGCTCTTTCTCTATTTTGGCTCTTCCAAAAAGGTTATTTTGTTCCAACTTCAATCTTCATGAGGATTGCTTGGCTACCCTCACTAGTGACCTCTGGTTCTTTGGTAAATAGATCCTTTCCCTATGTAAGTGGAACCCTAGTTTTGACCCCTAAGCTTATCTTGCGACAATGCTTCCTATTTGGGTTCATCTGCCTGGCCTCCCTTTGGAGTTCTAGGATGAAAAACTTATTGCGGGAGTAGCCAAATCCTTTGGAAACTTCATTTATTTGCATTATGTCACCAAAGAACTATCCAGACTAGTTTTTGCTCATTTCTACATCAGTATTGAGGGTATGTGCAAGATCATCATGGAAAAAAATAGGCCCTTAAGTGGCAAAAATTTCAGAAAAATTAGAGTTAGGCAACTTGACGTAAAAATTTGAATAAGTTATCTATATTATTTCAAAAATATGTAAGAATAGAATCTATAGAAAATTGAATGTAGTTTCTAAAATACTAGGTTTTTTTTTTTAAATCTATTTGGTGAGAATTTGAAATTTCAATGTAGTACTTAAATTTTAGGGAAAAAATAATTAGGTGTTTGTCTAACCACCCTAACCACAATAAAATGATAAAAAAATTATAATATTTTAGATATAAGTAGAGGACTCATGTTAGGATGTGATGCATATTTTTTTGTAATTTTTTCAAAGTAAATAATTAATTATGAATTTTTTATTACAAATTTTAAAAAATATAAAAAAACATATGTCTAACCACCTTAACTTGATCAAAACTTCATGAAATTCATTTTTTTATTTTTTAATCCTATAGTATGTGAAGCATAGAATGTGACACATGTTTCAGATTCAAAAAATGTGATATCATTTCAAAGCTATAGATGTTTTTCAATCAGCCTGTCAATTAGGACTTTAGTCGTAATTCAAATAGAAAATGAATAATATTTTTTTAGTAAATTCAAAGTAAAGCATAATTTATATTGGTGGAAATCTGGGAATCTCCTTTAAAAATGCTTTTCATTTCATCAATTTTGGGTAAAAAAAAAGTCGTCAGCCACATACCCTACATAAATCCATCATATCGCCACTTTTTGGCCCATCATGATCCTGCACATACCCTTGGACCAAATAAGGTATTCCCGACCTCGGTTATTCTAGAATCCAAGATTGGTAAGTGCTCCCAAACCATTGAATATGAAAACAATGCTCCTTTTTATCAAAATTGTTCTTTTGTTGGTCATCTTTGCAATTCTTGTCCCAAGGGTTTTCTCAAGTCCCCTGTGGGTAAAGCCAAGGTTGTGGCCTCCCCATCCTTCAACCTCAATGCTGGGGGATCCGTTCCACCACTGGAATCATCCATACCAACTCCTTTGTTTTCCCATGTTGCTCCTATTCCCTCATCCTGTGAGGTTGCTCTTCCTAGCTTGCTAGCCTCCCCCCTTCTCTAGCTCCTCTTATTGAGCCTATTCCCTCTGCCCAACTTCTAGTGTCCCTGCTCTTCTCTCCTATGATTGACCAGTATTTTTCCTCAGATTCCTCCAAATTTTATTCAAAGGTTTCTACTTTAAACTTGTCCCCTACATGTCGAGTGTTGAAGGCTCATAGTCGGTGACTGATGTGATCCGTACTGAGGTTTCTTTGGCCATCCCTTGTGTTATTTCCCCCTCTCCTATGAAGACAATTCTTCTCAATCCTTCCAATTTTTTTAGTCCTTAGAAGTCGACAAATGTGGGAACTATTGCTAAGGTAGGAAGGAAGCTTGGTAAAGTTACCAGACAAAAGAATACGACAAGAGATATCACAAATGGAAACTAGTCAACCCTGGAGTAGGTTGGCTCTAGACATAGTAATAAATTTTGATCCTCTCTTGGAATATTCGAGGGCTTAATAACCTTCATAAGAAGCATATTATTGTCAGGGACTTTATCAAAGAGTTCAAGCTTGACATACTTCTCTTGCAAGAAACTAAAATGACTGTTGTTGAGTTTGAAAATTTTGGTAGTTTCATCTAGCCTAATGCTCTACTCCTAGTGATCGATGTGATTGGGGCCTCTGGTGGGTTGGTCACAATGTGGAAACCCTTTCTCGAAGGCTCCCTAATTTCCAAGGAAAAAAATTCTTAATGTTAGTTTCTCTCAAAGCTTCAACCTCCCCAAGTGGGTTTTATCTAATGTCTATGTGCCCAATAATGTGGTCCAAAGGAGGAATACGTAGCTAGACCTATTGGGATGTAGGAATAATTTTTTGCATAATAAATGGATGGTGATGGGGCATTTCAATAAACCCTCTTTTTCCCTCTGAAAAGTAGGGGGTATTCTATATTTTTCGGATAGTATGTTGGACCTCAACTCTTTTTTGTATGATGGAGGTTTGACTAATCTAGACTTCAAGGGTAGCTCTTTTACTTGGTCTAATAAATGTATGGGCGACAATCTCATCTAGGTTCACCTTGATCGTTGTTTTGGTTTCTACCAACTGGGACGACTCTTCCCTTTCTTTGTCTTCTCTTAGGATCGGTTTGGATCATACCCCACTACTCCTACACTAGAATTCTACTCCCCCTAAGGCTAAGAGGCCTTTTCACTTTGAATTAATGTGGACATACCACCCTCAATTTAGGGACCTTCTCTCCACTTGGTGGAGTGGTCGTGGTTGTGGCTCTACTATGTACAATTTGGCCTTTAAACACAAGATCCTCAAAAGCAATCTGAAGGAATGGAGCAGGAATTGTTTTGGTAACATATTAGAAAAAAAAGGTCTCTCAAAGACTAACTCAGACAGGGTCAAAAGGAGATGGATTTTGGTAGCTCAGATGGGTTGGTTGCTAAAGAAAAGACCTTGCTGAGGGAAATTCATAATATTATTGAAAAAGGGGAGGTTTATTGGAAACAACATTCTAGGAACATATGGCTTCGTGAAGGGGATAAAAACACTAGATTATTTGCACGACGGCTTCGAGACACAAGAAGAGGAATACTATCTTTGAGTCAGTCCTTGATTATGGTTTCGTGCTAACTAATGAGGATCATTTGGCCCATGCTAGTGTTTCCTTCTTCCATAACCTTCTCAACCCGCATCCAACATATTTTCTATTTGCTTTGTTCAATTTCCTCTTCCACGATTGGATTATCCTCTACTACAAGAGTTTATTCCCCTATCTCTTGATTTATTTTGTTATTTTCTTGCCAATTTTTTATTTTTCCTTCAAGGCATACTAATAGGATTCTTCAACACTTTGTATTTGAACCATACTAATATCATCCTAAATTGATAGATGTAGTCCACTTACATACCTTAACACTCTCTTAGCATCATCATCAACATGTATATCCCTAATATTCTTCATATAGAATTCTTATGTATACTCCTAGTCATTTATCTCATTTTATTTTTAATTTTATAACTTACAAAATAAACTTGAGCAACTTGTAATGTCCTGATAGGAATTTAGATTTCAATTTTCTAACCATTATGTCTCATGAATTTATTTTCTCTCATCCCTTTCTTCTTCATTATGTTTGTAAATGTTCCCACTAGAGATATGTGTGTCCCTTCAACTTTGTATAATAATATTTCACTTTATGTGGGTATTCCATTTATTCGTAGTCAAAATATTTTTCTATTCCAAATATCCATTCAATTAATTCTCTTAGATTTAAACTTTCATTGAAACATGGTGTGTCAACCCATGGTTTATTGTTGAGTCTAGAAATTTCTCTCAAAAAAGGTCTTTCTAGTTTATTAACATCTTCATTCTCATATTCTTATCTTTCCTCCACTTCCTCTTCATCTTCACTAATCTCCTCCACACATACCCAGGTCTTATCTAGGATGCTTACGTAGCATCCAATCTTGTTGTGATACCTCTCAACATTTCTACAATTTCACCAAATTGTGGTGCCCTAGGTCATCCTCTATGTGTGATGTTGGTATGTGGTGACTAATCATGCAAAAATTTTACACTTGTAACATATCCTCTCTAGGGTTTTCCCATCAACACGTAAAGGTTTTTCTACTGACACGTCAAATAAAAAAATGACTTTCTAAAACCTTAATTCTAGAAGCTTCCAAAAAGCTTGTTATAAGTGGAAAGGATGTAAGTTGTGGGGTGTGGAATTCAAAAATTTGTAATTTTTGTGCACTGGATAATAAAATCATTGGGTGGTTGAGTTTCTATGGATGTAGCCCATCTTGGGTGAATTGTGTTAAATTTCTACATTGATCTCTTTTGTGTTGTTCTTCATTTTTATTTCTGGGTTATTTAATCTGCATATAATTGTTAATGTTTATTGCTCCGATCTACCTAAATACTAGCAATTGGTATTAGATCCTGTGTATTTTGATTGATTGGAAGGAAACCTCTAGATTTGAGCGGGAGCAATGGAAGAAGGAAAATTCAAGGTTGAGAAGTTTAATGGCTAGAATTATCAATTATGGAAGATGCAGATGGAAGATTATTTGTACCAAAAGGATCTATGGCGGCCATTGCAAGGAAAATCAAAGAAATATGCTATGATGTCCAATGAAGAATGGCAGATTTTAGATAGAAAGGCACTGGGAACCATTCGGTTGTGCCTAGCACCATCTGTGGCATTCAATATATCATAAGCAAAGACAACAAAGGCTCTAATGGAAGCTTTAGCTAAATTCTATGAAAAACCCTTAGCCTCAAATAACATATTTCTCATGAAGCATTTGTTTAATCTGAAAATGATTGAAGGTAGATCTGTGACAAATTATTCAAATGAGTTTAATATGATTACCAGTTAGTTAACTTCTATAAAAGTGATTTTTGATGAAGAGGTGAGGGCTCTCTTGATTTTATGTTATTTTCCAGAAAGTTGGAATAGCTCGGTAATGGTTGTAAGTAACTTTGTCTCTTGTTCAAATACATTAAAATTTGATGATGTTGTTGGTGTTATCTTTAGCGAGGAAATGTGATGGAAAAGCATAGGTGAGACTTCAACATTGGGTAATGCTTTGATTGTAGAGAAAAAGGGAAGAACAAAGGAGAGAGGAAAAGCTTTACAAATTGTGGGAAGTCACAAGGGAAGTCGAAGAAAGGCAAATCTAAATCCAGAGGAAGAATGGATTGTTGGCACTATGGAACTGCCAAGTCACTTGAAGAAGGATTGTTGGTCTTGAAAAGGAAAACAAAGATATGGACAACATGATGATAGTAAGGAAGCTAATGTTGCAAGTAATAAATTTCAAGATTCTTTAATTCTATGTTTAGATAATGTCAATGATTCATGGGTAATAGATTCAAGGGCTTCATTTCATGCCACACCCCATAGGAAATATTTTTTAGATTATGTTCAAGGTGATTTTGGACAGGTATATTTGGGTGATGATGAACCTTGTTAGATTGTTGCAAAAGGAAAGATAAAAATCAAGTTGCAGAATGGAAATGAATGGTTGCTACAGGAGGTATGGCATGTTCCAAATTTGAGAAGGAATTTTATTTCTACAGGACAACTGGGTAGTGTAGGCTGCATAGTTACCTTTACAAACAAAGTCTGGAAGGTCACTAAGGGCACGCATTAGTAGTAGCTAAAGGTGAAAAGGCAAGCACATTGTATTTGTGTACTGGTAATACTTATTCTACCTTAGTTGTTATAGAAACAGTTGCTACTGAGACTGTTAGAGCACTTGCTATAGGGATAGAAACAAAATTGTGGCACCACAGACTTGGGCACATGAGTGAGAAAGGGATGAAGATCCTTCACTCTAGAAATTTTCTACCAAGTCTAAAGTAGATTGACTTGGAGTTATGTGAAAATTGTGTTTATGGAAATAGAAAAGAGCTCGATTTCTCAAAGTTAGGAAAGAGAAGAAGAGTGAGAAATTAGATCTTGTGCATTCAGATGTATGGGGACCTGCTCAAGTATCTTCTCTTGGTGGCTCTTGCTATTATGCTACTTTTATTGATGATGCAACTAGGAAAAGTATTTCCTAAAATAAAAATTAGAAGTATTTAAAACTTTTAAAAAGTGGAAAGATTTGGTTGAGAATGAGACAGGAAAAAAGTTGAAGTGTCTCAGATCTGATAATGGAGGTGAGTATTGCAACAGAGAATTTGAAAATTAATGTTCATACAATGGAATCTGTAGGCAGAAAATGGTTCCTGGAACCCCACAAGAAAATGGTTTGTCTAAGACGGTGAATAGGACCATTATGGAGTGTGCAAGGAGCATGAGATTGCATGTTGGACTACCCTTACAATTTTGGGCAAATGTTGTACATACCGTTGTTTATTTAATAAATAGGGGACCTTCAAATCCTTTGGATGGTGGAATTCCAGAGGAGGCATGGATGGGTAATAAGGTAAACTATTCGTTTCTGAAAACCTTTGATTATGAATCTTTTGTCCATGTTGATATTGAAAATAGAACCAAGCTTGAGGCTAAGTCTATAAAATGTACCTTCATTGGATATGGAGTAGATGAATTTGGTTATTAGTTGTGGGATTATGAAAATCATAAAATCATTAGGAGGAAAGATGTTATATTCAATGAGAAGGTCATGTATAAGGATCAGCTATAGGAAAAGAAGCATGAACAGGACAAAAAGGAATATGTGGTGCTGGATGAGATTCTAGAAAATAAAATGCAAGTGGTACCTGATGCTCAACAATAACAATTTATCCCATAGACTCCTACAAGTGTTAGACATTCTACAAGGATAAGTAGGCCTCCAGAAATATTTTCTCCATCATTGTATTCTATATTATTAATTGATTTTGGTGAACCTGAAGGTTATGAAGAAGCAATGTAGGTAGATACCAAAAAGTAGTGGGAGCTAGGAATGAAAGAGGAAATGGATTCCTTGCTACAAAATTAGACTTGGGACTTAGTCCAATTTCCTACAGGTAAAAGAGAACTGCCAAATAAATGGGTTTACAGGTTGAAGGAAGAAGATGGAGGCAAGAAAAGATATAAGGCCATACTTGTGGTAAAAGGTTTTCAACAGAAAAAAGGTATAGATTTTTATGAAATATTTTCTTCAGTTGTAAAGATGACTTGTATTAGAACTATTCTAAGTCTTGTGGTTGCGAAAGACTTGCATCTTGAATAGCTAGATGTAAAAAAAACATTTCTCCGTGGGGATTTGGAAGAGGAAATATACATGCAGTAACCACGGGGATATGAGGTCAAGGGTAAGGAGGAATTTTTGTGTAGGTTAAAGAAGAGTTTGTATGGCCTAAAGCAAGCACCTCAGTAATGGTATTTGAAATTTGGAAGTTTTATGACTGAACAAGGTTAAAAAAGATGTCATTCTAATTATTGTGTCTATTTTAAGAAATTGGATAATGGTAGCTATATTATCTTATTGCTTTATGTTGATGGCATGCTTATTGTCGAGTCTAACATGCAGAATATTAATGAAATTAAGTAGAATTTAGAAAATTCATTGGCTATGAAGGATTTGGGTGCAGAAAAACAAATCTTTGGTATGAGGATCACACAGGACAAGATAAACAGAAAATTATTTGTCGCAAGGTGAGTATGTAGAGAAGATGTTGAAAAGGTTTAACATGCAAGATGCAAAAGTAGTTAGTACACCTTTTCCTAGTCATTTCAATTTGACTAAGGAGATGTGTCCAAAGGCACCAGAGGAAGAAGAAAAAAATTCTAAGATACCATATGCATCAGCATTTGGTAGCTTGATGTATGCAATGGTATGCACAAGGCTAGATATTGCACATGCAGTGGGAGTTGTGAGCAGGTATATGAACAATCTGGGAATGGAATATTGGAATGCAGTAAAATGGATTCTCTGATATTTGAGAGGTGCTACTTCAAAGAAACTATATTTTGGAGGAACAAATTATGCTCTAAAAGGATATGTTGACTCTGATCTGGTGGGTGATATTGATAGCAGGAGGAGTACTACAGGGTATGTTTTTACTATAGGAGGTACTGCAGTCAGTTATATTTCAAGACTGCAAAAGGTTGTTGTACTTTTAACCACTAAAGTTAAGTATGTTGCTACTATGGAAGCCAACAAGGAGATGATTTGGTTACAACATTTTCTAGAGGAATTGGGAAAACAACAAGATAGCCCTTTGTACACTGATACATGGAGTGCCATTCATCTTGCTAAGAACTCATCTCTGCATTCAAAAAATAAGTACATACAACTCAAATACCACTTCATTCGGCTAGTTTTGGAGGATGGGTGGTTGAAGCTAGAGAAAATTCACACAAGTGAGAATCCTGTAGATATGTTCACAAAGGAAGTTACATAGGAAAAATCGATTTCCTCATCATTTTTCGTTGGCCTTCACAACTGATAATGGTGGACATAAGAAACCAACCAGACCTGTAATCCAATGGGAGTTGCAAGTGTAGCAATGTCGTCCAGGATTAGTCTCCAAGTGGGAGATTATTTGGTGTGGAGCCTAATCAATCTCCAAGTGGGAAATTTTTGGTATGTGGTGACTGATCAAGAAAATATTGTACACTTGTAATATATCCTCATCGGGGTTTTCCCATTAACATGTCAAGATTTTCCCATTAACATGTCAAATTAAAAAAACAACTTTATAAAACCCTAATTCTGGAAGCCTCCAAAAAGCTTGTTATAAGCAATTGGGATGTAAGTTGTGGGGTGTGGAATTCATGAGATTGTAATCTATTTTGCACCAGATAACAAAATCATTTGGTGGTTGAGTTTTTGTGGATGTAGCCCATATTGGGTGAACCACATTAAATTTTTGTGTTGATCTCTTTTGTGTTATTCTTCATTGTTATTTCTTGATTATTTAATGTGCATATAATTGTTAATGTTTATTGCTCTAATCCACTTGAATACTAACATGTGATGCCTTCACTTGAGTCCTTTATAGTTGTAGGTTTCTCTCTTTTCACCTTCCCACAATAGAACTTCCTTAGAACTCTCCTTGACACAACCATAATCAATCTGTGTTGATACCAATTGATGTAGATAGGATTCAAGAGTTTTATCAAGCTACCAAATCAAGAATCTATCACTAAATTTCAAATTAAATTATTAGCATAACATTAAATTCAAACACAAACTTAGAAAAATAATAGGCCCAATGAGTATTATATATGAATTCATTTATACAAAATGACAATAAATTGAGTTTCAATTGTATTTTCGAGTACTCTCTACACTCCTTTGCAATTTGGAATGTCTTATTTCTATTTTCCCTATATGTTGTATATCCCTATTAGTTGTGCCCATGTTTGTAATCTTCTCTATTGTTTATGAATTATTGTTTTTGTTGGTGTATAACTCCTAAAGTTTACACTAACTCAATCATAGTTAGGTGAATCATTCCAATGAGTTGTAGATAAGGGTCCTCTCCTCATTACGTGGATGAGTTGTCACTTAGGATGAGGGTCCTCTCCTATTCTCTTGCCATGTGTTCCTATTCTTTCTCTATGTAGTTGTTCATCCTCATACTATAAATTGAGGGTTTGAGCTCTCTATTTGTTGGGTCAACTAATACAATTTGATCTTGTTCATTATGCTTGCTTCTCATCTTCTAGATCCTCCAAACTCTAATATGGTATCAAATCTTTAGTTGGAGATAAGGCAAGCGAAGGTGAATGTTATTGTATTTTGTTGATGTCATTGTTGTGTGAAAACCAGTTGCAGGATGATGGTTAGGTGTTCCTAATTACTGAGCCACCGTTTAGAGTTGGCCTTCATTTTACCACAACAAAAGGGCTTTTTCATCTTCAACGCAACAGGAGGTTACTATTGTTTGAAGGCCTGAATCTAAGTAGCAACATGGTTGGCCCCAAATCCGAGCAGAACCGTGCCCTCCATTCACGTGAATTCGTTAGGCTATTTGCAGATTTGAATGTCGATTTGCAAGTTTGACCCACAAAGGGGAGGCTAGTAGGTGTTACTTGTGGCTGGAAGAAAGGTCGAAGGCATGAATGTGCCATTAAGGAGTGCTATTGAGTCTTCATGTTATTTTGTTGTTAGGCATGGTATTCAACATTCCCCAACAGCTCATGTAGTGGACGGTATTCAACCATTGGATGAAGACGTTTTGATTTAGCAAAGAAAGAGTGCTCTTTCTATTTCTATCGAGCATTTGGTGCAAACAATCTCATACACCCCCATCTCACATGGTGATTCACCCCACGGGAAGCTGAGGCGAATTGTTTGCTGCATTTAACTCCATCGTGGTGTGGGTAGGTGAAAGTGCATGGGTGGAAGGCAGGGAGATCGCTGGACCCTTGAGAGCAGCAACGCCTCTCATCAGGTGAGAAGGGAGGAATCTATGAGTAGAGAAATGACCATTTAGACCTAGACTCTGCCCCCCTCTCTTGCTTGGTCATTTCCAAATCTCCAATCATATCACATGTCTCTGATCAGTGTTTGGATCAGTCAAATCGTTACTGATTCGGCTTGGAAGGATCTCTTGATTGCAGTTTGCATTAGGAGATGATTCACTTGGGGAAGGTTGGCATGTACCTTAGAGAGGCATGATTCACACTAGCAGAAGCAATTTGAGAGGCGTGTGATTGGTCTATGAAAGGTCCGATTTGGCATACACTCATGCACCTTGTTGGTTGTGCAAGGGAGTAAATAAAGCCACGTTTTTCCTTCTAACCAGTGCAACAAATGGTCATCCTCTTGATCACGAGATTTGCAGCCTGGGTGACACAGTATTTGGAGGTTCAAAGTCCACACTGAGCGCCTTGTCTATGTTTGCAATCCCGTCATGCTTTACAACCTTTCTCTATTTCAAAACCCGTCCACTCCAGCCATATACTAATTGACTGTCAATTTGCATTGACTAATCGAACCTTTGCTACCGCAGATTGATAATTTGTGACGAATATTGGCATGCTTTCTATTTCGAATTTGAGGCGGTAAGTAGCCAAAAGGCTGCGAATGTTGTGTGCAGGCCATTAATTTGTCTTAAGCGCATTTTGGAGGCCCTGATTACCTCTTTTTCATTGCTATGACTCTTTTTATTCCCTCTTATTTTGCTTATCTTGCATTTTTTTTTGTTTCCTTTGATAGATTGCATTTAACACAATTTATGCAAATCTAATCAATTATCACTACAAACATTAATTGTTTGATCAATTGTGATAAAACATTAAAATTTATCAATTGTGATAAAACATTAAAATTTAAGGGGGGAAATTATTAGAGATTCATGCACTAACTTATAAAGTGCCAAAACTAGGGGGACTCATCTAATCTAGAGGGGTTCTTAATGTGTTGATTTTCTATTGTCTTAAGGAATTAACCTGTTTGTAATCATGGGATATGAAACCCACTCTTCTATAATCAACCTAAAATTGGGAAATTATAAGTCTTGGTGTGAAGGAATCCTGAAACATCTCAGGTTCCATAATCTCATGCCATATCTGTATGGACTTATCCCTGAACCAGGTAAACAACCTTAGAAGGATAAATGGTTTAATAATCGTGATCATATTCATGGATTAATTGGTTTACATATTCCATATGACTCTTAGTATGTCATCATGGATATTGAATGTCCACATGCATTATGGATCAAAATTTGGGAAATACATGGAGACTCCAATGTTTCTCCATTCCTGCATGAGCCTACTATGATCACAACTCACATCCCACATCGTGATTCAGATAAAAAGCATCTAGTTGACATAGAGGAAATCATCATTCCTCCACCTCCTCCTATTGCTTCATCGAATTTCAAAGTCATTTCTTCGAGAGCTTCCAGCACTTATTTGCAGCAAGATATTTGTCTTCCTAGCATTGTTGATTGGGATGCATATCTACCCGACATTTCATGTCTTTTTGTAGAGTCTCACATTGCTGACATGGAAGCACACATTGAGGACATCAGTCTTCTTTTTTATGACAACTTCAATGAAGTTGCATCAGCCTTGTCTTCTTCAAATATGATTGCTCTTCCCATGTCACATGTCAGCATTGGCTTGGAGATTCCTAAGCAACATTTGAAGACATCATGGGCACCCTCATCATCATTCTTGGATGAGCTTCAGCTCTATTCAAAATCATACATAAATCTTCTCACATGGGAAGATATATTGTATCTTTAGTTGGTTTCATTTCTTCCCAAGGGAAAGAACATTGTGGAGCGTTCTTGGATCTACATTTGCCTCTTTTGTCAACTTTCCAACCTTAATGTAGCAAGACATGTACTATAGGGGAGGGGGGGAGAGGTGGGGGCGGTCTCATAGACCTTCTATCATTTTCTCTCTTATTTAGGAAATCATATATTGTACTTAGTTAAAGAAGTAGTACTTCTTCACGTGTATAATTTTCATGCATCTTTTCTTTCTTTTGGGGGGTAGTTTTTTCCCACAGGGTTTTCTACTTTTCTCCACTTCATGAAAGATTACTTTTGTAAATGAGTACCTAAAATGGCGCATAGTCGGGACTCATTTTTTATAAACTCACCTAAGCTATGCTTAAGGGGGGGTGTAGGTGTATAACTCCTAAAGTTTACACTAACTCAATCATAGTTAGGTGACTCATTCCAATGAGTTGTAGATAAGGGTCCTCTCCTCATTATGTGGATGAGTTGTCACTTAGGATGAGGGTCCTCTCCTATTCTCTTGCCATGTGTTCATATTCTTTCTCTATGTATTTGCTCATCCTCATACTATAAATTGAGGGTTTGAGCTCTCTATTTGGTGGGTTAGCTAATACAATTTGATCTTGTTCATTATGCTTGCTTCTCATCTTCTAGATCCTCCAAACTCTAATAGTTTCTTCCCCATATGTTGCATCTAGTTAAATATTATCCCTTACTTGCATGCCATCCTTATCTTCTATATTATATATTTAAATTCTTATGATTTCTCTCTTATCCATTTTGTGTCTACTACATGTCTTTTAATTTTCTTATTTATCTTAATATGTCCCTTTCACAAGTCCATTACTACCTTATGCGGTTGTTCAAAAATTGAAACTAAAAAAAAAATGAATTGGAACTTCCTACAGGTTGCCCCTATTTAAATACCTCTAGAAATAAGTATTTAAACTATATGATGTCATACTAGATCCTATAGTTCTATTATTGATACCTCTACCACAATATGAAGAAAAGAATCAATTGAATGTTGATGAATAACAATCCTTCAAAACTAATGAAATATACATCCTAGGAAGAGTTCAAGAAACTTTCTTTTGGACAGTTCAACAATTCCAAAAGAAAATTAGAAGCTAGTAAAGAATCCTCGAGAAACTTGAAACCAAATGCAACAATCAAAATAAAAATGCATGAAAATGATAAAACAACAAAATTATAAAAAATATTTGTAGGATTGCCTGTGAACCTAGATGCTCTAGCATCACAAGGCTACCCCCTTTCTCTATCCCTTTATGTTTTTATATAAAAAGGCTTCAATTACTTGTTGTTGTAGGTTATCTCTCAATCTCACATTAAGGGGATTTCCCTTCTTAATTCCTCCTAATAGTTAGTCAATGGGAATTTTGTTGATGATTCCTTCCCTGCCCTCATTGAAGAGGAGGATAATGTCAAATAGGAACTTCAATGACTATAAGTTTTTCAAAAATCCTTTATTTCAAGCATCCAATGGAAAAAGAATCTCTACTATAGATAATCATTCCTTCCCAAATTGAGTTGGCTTGACTCATTTCAGTGGAAGTGTCCATTGATCATGGTAAAATTTGATGCTTCATGAGCATTCCTTTTTCTTTCTAGGTCCCTCCTTTCAACCTTTAGCAATTCATGCTCATGATAATTAAAAAGAAAGTCCACTATTAGACCACAAAGCCTCTTTCTTTGGCTGGAAAATTTTAAATCTATTCTAAAATTTTGGCCACCTTCTATGTTTATTATTTCTCTTGATGGGTCCCCTTCAAAGCTACTTATTTGAAGATATAGAGGCTTCTAAGAGATTTTCTCTAGGCTTCCAATGAAGTACATCAAGGCTTCTATCGTTTGGTATAGGAATTACGTTGACTTCCTAATGAGGTTGGAGGGCTTGGTTTGATTTTCATTAATAGAAAAGGTATTGCCTTATTGACTAGAAATGGATCATTTAGGTTGCCCAAGGTAATGAAGCTAGGAAAATCCTTGTTCATCATTGTACTAGCGCTAGTACACCTTTAGGGTGTCAAACATGGAAAGGATTGGACTTAGGAACCCTTCTCACTATGAGGGAGTGTGTTACCATTCAAGTAACCTTTGCCATCAAAAGCATATGGAAGGCTTGGGAAGCCATTAAACCTAGCTCTGTTGGATAAGAGATAATTTTCATAATTTCTATCCATTAATCGTCATCCAACTAGTTGTCTCTAATTCTCAATTCTTAGGGTAGGCCTCTAGCCAAGTTCCCTTGGATTCATGCTTTGAAGTTATTTAAATAAGGAATGTTTGTTTTACTTGATCTCACTCATTGAGCCACCAAAAATTTATTGTTTTGTACCAATTTCAAACTTATGTTCAAGCTTTCCAACTAGGACCAAGAAGTATTCCAAGTTGTTATTGATTATATTCCTCCCCAAGTGCTACATTAAATTGGGGTGTGATCTCTCAAGTCTTGGTGGAAATATTGGAATTGGTATCCAAACAAATCCTTTTGGAATTATAGGCCCTGCAAGGGCTACTCTTGGTTGTCTCCACATTTTCCTATGGTGGTTGATCTTAATCACTACTAATAGCTTCAATCCTCTCATGGAACATGGCACAAATGGTTCCAATGTATGTGGTTAGTTGTGTATGAACCCATGTTGGCTCATTTCATCTGGTTCCTTTTATATCAAAGCCTTTTGATGGGGACCCTCTCACTCATATGAGCATTCCCAGCCCTCATTGTCCATTATGTGCAAAAGTTGAGATAATAGCGAATCCCTTTTAGTTTTTCCCCTAAGCTCAAGAATCATGGAATTGGATTCATAATATTTTAGATCTTTTCAGTGTACCCTTTTCCTTAGCACATGGTTTTACCAAGAGATTGGCTTTGTCTGTCGATCAAGTATACTTAGATCTAGCATGCTTTTAGGATGAAAATTATTTTCAACATATACAAGGATATGAAGGCTAGTTTATTTACTTATTCTATTGTTGGTACTCATTTTTCATGTACACTAAAGCTATCATATGTTCTAATGCTCTTATGCAAATTCAAGTGCAAGCTCATAAAGTTGCACTACAAGTTGTTCATCTTTAGGAGCTACTAGATCACTAGAGCAATGCCCATACATTGTAGCTAGGGAGCTACCTAACTTTACATCACAAAGAGGTTGTCATCGTGGGCATAGTCATTCAGCCAAACATGACAATGGTGACCGAGGCTCTCACTAATGTGCTCCCCCATATCAAAATTTTAGGGACTCTACTCCTCATGGAGGATGATCTCAACCCTCCCTGTAACCCTTTACTTCTACTATTGGGTGTGGAGGAGTTGGTTGGGTTGACACAGACAAGTTTCCTCATTTGCAACTTGCCATTTATCTGGGTTATGCTCAGCGACCGATCAAGGAGAATCCTAAAGAAGAAGGTGGCACTCTCATTGGTTGGGAGTCAATTTATGAGATTGCCTCTAGAGATGTGGAGGAAACCTAATGATCAAAATCCAACTTCTACTGACATTCTATTAACTACCTAATGTTCTATAGACTTTGCTCTTGATTTTTATTTATCTTTGTTTAAGACTTGATCTTATTTGACTTTATAGGTGTGTCTTTTTACCATTTTTTTTAATATTATACTAATTTTAATATTATTAATATAATATTTAATAAGAATATAATATATATATGAATGATATTGCATTAATCTCTACCAACAATCTATTTATCTGTTCCATACTCTTCACTAAGAC
Organism: Sequoia sempervirens; assembly: GCA_007258455.2. NCBI lineage: Eukaryota > Viridiplantae > Streptophyta > Pinopsida > Cupressales > Cupressaceae > Sequoia > Sequoia sempervirens. Next base: position 31,868 of record VDFB02052471.1, read on the forward strand.
GACGCCTATAGATACAATAAGAAAAAAGACTCCATTTACACGTCGTAGCTATGGAATAATGTGAAAGGAAGTTTGGTGAAAGGTTGTCCTGACTAGTTCGAGGCTTTGAGGCTGCTCTGTCACACAAAAACTTAAGGAAAAAAGTGGCACGCATGGCAAACTCCCTTCCTTCAATGCTGTGTCTCCTACTCTTCTTCGTCGACGGTGTAGATATTGCGGGAAGTGTTAGTTTTGATTTTCCTCCCCAAACGGATATCAGATTTTACAGGGACGCTAGCTTTGAGCAGGGTTCTCAGGACGCCATTGTGCTCACCAGAAACCTTACTCACCGTCATCCAGAAAGCTACGGCTTGGCGGCTTACGACAAACCAATTCCTATCTGGAACAATTTTTCAAGCGCTGTCGCCAATTTCACTACACATTTTCAGTTCGTCATTGGCAAAGAGAGTAACAGTTCGGCAGGCGGCGGCCTCGCTTTTTTCTTGGCGCCCTTCGAGTTTCAACCGCCCGCGAAATCCTCTGGCATGTGGCTTGGCCTTTTTAATGGCACCACGGATAAACTACCATCCAATCAGATAGTTGCTGTAGAGTTCGACACATACAAGGACCATTTCGATCTGGACGACAACCATGTTGGAATTGATGTCAATAGCATTGTCTCCGTCACCAAAATTCCGTTGACCGGAAATTCAGTAAATCCACCTGAAAATCAGAGTCTCAAGAACGGCGCGTATTGGGACGCGTGGGTGGAATACAATGGCGGAACGAATCGGCTTGAGGTGTTTCTCTTATCTAACCCCTCTGGTAACAGCAATAGTATCTCCAAACCAGAAACCGCCATTTTGGGGTTTAGCATAAATCTGCGTGAGATTCTTCCGCAGAACGTCAAGGTGGGGTTTTCCTCTTCCACCCGATCGTCGCAGTATGCAACCTCTGAGAGCCACAAAGTCTACGCTTGGAATTTTACTTCTTCGGAAATTCCCTGCTCAAGCTCAGGGCAATATGTTACCAGATCAAGTACAGCAAAACCCATTTTTATAGCTGTCTCTGTCTGCTTATTTGTCGTCTGCGGGCTTATCTTTGTTTTGTGGTACTGCTATTTCAACACCAGGAAAAACAAGCGCCCTCGGGGAAGTCATGAGGATTTGGAGGAACAGTTTGCTCAGCGTCCGCGCAGCTTCTCCTACGCTGAGCTCAGCTTCGCTACTGATAGCTTCAGTGAAAACCTAAAGCTAGGAGAAGGCGGCTTCGGATGCGTCTACAGAGGTATTTTGCCCGGCACAAATGAGGCAGTGGCAGTGAAAAGAATATCCCAAAGATCTAAACAGGGCAAAAAGGAATATGTTTCTGAGGTTACAATCATCAGCAGGCTGAGGCACCGTAACCTGGTGCAGCTCTTGGGATGGTGCCACGAAAAAAACGAGTTGCTTCTGGTTTATGAATTCCTGCCAAACGGAAGCCTGGACAAGCATTTATACGATGAGGAGAAGGAGCCTCTGGATTGGGACCAACGGTACAGAGTCTGTTGTGACATAGCGTCTGCTCTTGTTTATCTTCACTACGAGTTGGACAACTGCGTTGTACACAGAGATGTGAAGGCCAGCAACGTGATATTGGATTCTAATCTCAATGCCAAGCTGGGAGATTTTGGTCTGGCAAGAATGGTGGAACACGATGGCCCTGCTTCTCACACAACATCGGTTGCAGGGACTATAGGGTATTTAGCGCCAGAATGTGCAGTGAGGAGAAGGACAAGTCCAGAATCGGACGTCTTCAGCTTTGGCGTCATGGCTTTGGAAATTGCCTGCGGAAGGCGGCCTATCGACTTGAGGTTATCTGAACACAATTGCAGAGTGGTAGAATGGGTTTGGGATTTGTTTGTACAGGGAAAGCTTCTAGATGCGGCCGATGAAAGGCTTGTGGAGAAGAGGAAATGCAGCGATGCTCAGGTGCAGCGGCTCATGGTGGTTGGATTGTTGTGTTGTCAGCAGGAACCGAAAGCAAGACCCGAAATGAGATGTGTGATGAAAATTTTAAGATTCGAAGTTGAATTGCCCTCTGTCCCTTTGAGCTTGTACGACACAAGTTAAACTTTCTCTCGTCTATTGAGCCCTGTGGTGATAGGTGTTGTGTCTGTATCATCCAGCTCCAGTCGAAATACGTCCAGGTTTTTATGATGATTGAAGAAAGATTGGTTTGAATAATTGAAAAAACAATAGCTTTAGTATGAATAGCTGATAAGATAGTTCTTTTAAATTTGTATTAAAATTTATCTGCTGTCGTCTTCTTTACTTGTAACTGCTCCCCATTGTCACAACGAAGAAAGCTGGGAAAAAGACATCAATAAAGAAGAAAGTTGTTAATTCGAGAATTGGCGAATTCTAGATTTCAGAATTGTTCATACTTACCTAGCCTTCAAAAACATTGGATCCCAGTTGTTATAGAGGATTATTTCATTATACAAACATTTTTCTCTGAAGTTTTATTTCTGTGTATGATCTTGGATTTGTAATTTGAATTTTCATTGTAAGATCTTCAGGTTAGTCAGTAATGGTATAGTGTGATGGTTAAATTGTGATATCGCAGATTAGTCAGTAATGGTATAGTGTGATGGTTAAATTGTGATATCGTGGTTCTTACTTTCAAATGTCAATTTTCTATCTAAATGTCATTGTTGAACATTCATGTTGCAGATGAGCTCCCCTACAGTAATCTTAGTAATTTATACCCTCGGATCAAAAACATTTGCCTTCAATTATTTTAAAATTGATCTGCAGGCTAGGTTAATTGGGAATGAGATTTTGTATTTTAAGTTTTGAAGTTTCTTTTCCAGTTTTGACATAGATGTTACAACTTAGAGGTATTTTATTGACAAATCCATACAGAATTTATGCCTGGTTTTGTTGCTACATATCAATCAATTTTATCCAGAAACAAATCTTAAACATAAGGCTAAGCCATGGAAACCCTTTTGGTTTGCAAAGTATAAAAGATTGGCATTACGCCTTGCATACCTCGTAAATTGATTCTTTTGCAGTCTCTTGTTAGTTTTAGTCATGTTATGATTTCTATTGCGTGAATGCTTCTGCCTATGAAACTTTGTATTGCAGGTTTGAGTTGACTGGTATTTTTGTTAATAAAACCGTTAACCTGTGGGAAATCTGCCGAGAAGCAATACATTAATCACCAAAGCTGCCTGAAAAGTGTAAATGCATTAAAGTCGAGACTTCTGAAATGAGTCAAGATTTTGGCATGACTGAACCATGCCCCTTTTTATGCATATGTCAAAGTCTTTATTCTAAGGACTTTAGATTTTAGGTAATATGTGTGATTACAGATCTGTTTTAGCAATAAAGAGGGGTGTGTTAAAATCATGATTTTGTGAGTTTTAGATTTTTATTAGTTCTTATATTAATGTATTTGTTAGATGTAATTTTGTTTGGTTATTTAGTTAATTATTATATAAAAACTTAAAATTTTGAGTAATAATATTATGATTTTTAATTAATTTTTTTATATAATAATTTAAAAAATATCATTTATCTAGTTGACATAAGTTTTTCATAATTTATGTTGAATAATAAAGATTGTTTATAGATTTTTTATGTATACTTTCAGATAAAATAATACACAATGAATATAAATGCAATATTTATTGTTGTTTATCTATTTTTCTATATTGTAAACAATCAAGGATGAAATTCTTTCTTCTTTACTTTTGCTTTTTAAAGTAGAAATTTTTTCAACTCTATTAATAATTTTTATAAATGCATGGTCCTTGACCTCACATAAAGTGGAGATTCAACTCTATCAATAATAATGCTTGGTTATTTTTTCAACTCTGTCAATAATAATGTTTGGTTATTTTTTCATTTCTATTAATAATCATTATAAATGTATTAGCCTTGAGCTAGCAATAAAGTGGAAATTCAAATCTATCATTAATAATGTTTGGTTATTTTTTCAACTCTATAATAATCATTGTCAATGCATGTCTTTTGAGCTAACAATAAAGTGGAGATTCAACACTATCAATAATAGTATTTGGTTATTTTTTCAACTCTATTAATAATCCTTATATATGCATGTACCTTGAGTTGACAATAACACTCAAATCAGACTCTTCAATCAAATCTAGTTTATAAATTTTGAATAGATCACGCAAGCCAATTTTGCTTGTTACATAGTGACAGAAATTAGTGTCATACATCTCATCTCATTAGATCATTCTTGAGTTGTTAATAACAATTAAGTCAAACTCTTAATCCAATCAAATCTAGGAATACATCTATTGTAAATCAAAAGCCTTATCAAAATGTATCTTTTATACTAAAACTAGACATATATTATAAATTATCAAGGAAATTTTGATATAATTTTTATTCAAGTTTGATTTCTACCTAGTAAATTTTTTATTTGCATGTCTTTCTTCATTAGGTAATTCTCATTGTTATTGCCTTCAAAAAAACATTAACTCCCTTCTTTTAAGTGCTAACAACTTATTATTTTAATAGTTGAGAAATATGATTTTCCCCAGGACATTGTTTAATTCTTTTATCTTCTTGGATAATCGGATATACTAAAAGAGGTTTATACTGCATTAAAAATACATTGTTGTTGCTAATGTATGTTGTATTAGTTTTCATCAAATAGTTTGTTGAAATACTGATCTATTGCGATGTGCTAAAAACTATGTACTTTTTGCACAATATACACATTATAATATAAGAAGGATGGAAGCACCAATGAAAAATATCCCACCAAATATTCTCTTCATTTTTATCACCTATAAAAAAATATCAAACATATCCTTGACTCCAAAGTCATATCTAAGAGTACTCTTTGATGTCTTATAGTGATTTCCTTTTTAATTTTGATTGTTAATGCAAGAGCAAATTATTTTTTCTTGAAAATTTGATTTATTTAGTTATAAAAGTTATAATGAAACAAGCAAATGGATTATAGAAAATTTTCTCTATAATTTCTAATAACAATTCAAAGTTGAAGCTATTATTACAATATCCTAATGAAATGATGGTTAAAAACTCTCTATCCCAATATGATTTTTTGAAAGCTACCATCACCTCTATGCACTAGATGATAAGTAGTGCATGCTCATCATCCAAAGGTCTCTTCATCTAAACATGTAAATAAATGGATTATATTTCTAGATGTATCCTTACCAATCATAGACTACTTTTTTTATGATTCCTTAAGAAGATATTTAATTCTATGATTTATATGACTTGATCTTACCTTATGACGAATCTCAACATACAAATGCATACACTTTTATGTGAGCAGTTTCATTTCAACATTAATAGACTATTATTTTTATGAATTCTTAAGGAGATCATTGTAGACTTTCACTCTATGGGCATCTAATTTGGATGCATGTTAAAATTTATTTTCTAAAATGAGATAAAAAAAATTCATGTTTACTTTGCTCCAATTTTTTCTCTAGCTTAAGAATATAGTAGCTCTAAGACTTTGATATTTTTAGATCTAATTTAATGCATTATGAATAGATTGAAGTTGTTGTTGTAGGTAGATTGGTATTGGTTCATCATTTTTTGTTTTAACTTCTACTTTCATAGGATTTCTTCTTTTTATTGCAAACTCTACCCACTTTATCTCATTGACATCATTAGCAACACAACGCATTTTTTGCAAAATATTGAGGTAATTCATTTTATATGGTTTCAATAACTGTTTGTTTTGGGAATCTATGTTTGATTGGATCACTTTTTATAATGTTGTGTTTCATGAACTAAAATATATATTTTTGTTATATGCTAAATGAAGGTATTGAATATTTTGTTTTATCTATGGTTGTTCTCATATATTCAATTAATGTAATACCTAGAACTAAATCCATATTTATTTTTTCACTTAAAGATACCTTTACTATGAGATGAATTGTATTTTTATTTCATGGTTCTATTTTTTTGTTTACTTTATTCTCCTTCTCTTGAGGTTATTTTTGTGAAAATTATCCCAATTTATCTTATTTGGGGGTTTGGAAAGTTTTTGCTTGATTTTACTAGAGGAATTCAAAAATATTTTCTTAGTTGTGTAGTAATGTTTTTATTTTTCTCTCATACCATAAATTTTTTGTTTGGATAATATTAACAAGTTTTTCTATTGATTATTTTATTTTTCTTTGGATAAATTATATTGATAATTTCTACAATTGGGATTGTTAACCTATTCTAACTCATAAATTATGAGCTACAATAGTGTATTAAAATTTGGAGTTTATATTTTTTCTATATCATTGTTTATCCAAGGAAGTTGGTCAATTAATTGGTGTATATGGATTTATATAAAACAAAAAAGTATACTTTCACAAATGGTATATGCCACCACAAAAAAATAATATAAAATGAAATAAAATCTCATAATATTCCAATCATGGAAGATGTTAGGCATAATTTTTTTAATATGTCAATTATGGCTACTTGACTTTTTAACTAATTTAAATTATCCACATAATAGTATCAGAGAGAGAATTTGGAATGTGGGAGAATATAGGGTCACATGTTTCCTTAGCTATGAAAAATTGAAATATATTAAGAAAATTAGAACAAATATAAAGCACAAATTTGTGAGTATAATTGACCCCAACAATGAAAAATTATATTTATTTTTACTACTATTCAATGTACAATATACTACACTTAATTATTACATAATGATAAGAATATTATATTATCAAGTATAATATTTTTTGGCCATTCATATTATATATATGTGTGTGTATGTGTGTGTGTGTGTGTATATGTGTATGTATGTATGTATGTATGTATGTATGTATGTATGTGTGTATGTGTGTGTGTGTGTGTGTGTATATATATATATTAATTATGTTAGGTGAGACAATTCCTCCCCAAAGCTAGTGCCTTTGCTTGGTCTGCTTTGCATAAAAGAAATTTTCTTGGAGACCATCTAAAATTAATTAGAATTCTTTCCCCCCAATTTACCTCTTTATTTTTTGGATGAATAAAAAAATGATCACTTACTAGGTAAAATCATAAACCTGTGTCACACTTTCAAACAATAAAATAGTCTGAGAAAAATAGTTTTATCTGAAAAAACATGGCCTATACGTGGCATATAGAGTTTTGGGTGAAACTATAAAATTTAAATTTTTCCCTTTGTCGCTTTAAATGTGACTCAATTTGCATGTAATTTTTTGAATGAAGGGGTTTCAAGTGAAAGGGTTTAGGTATGTATAGGAGGGAATTTTCACCCCTTAAGAAAAATCCCCTTTCGCATACCCTCATCTTAGAAAATCAAATTCAAAGGTGAAGTTCCACATCACCCATCTACCTTCTATCCACTTGGAATTTGTCTTGTGTGTCAGTAAGACAATATTTTTTGGGGATGCAAGTGTGGCACGTGGATGTCTGCATGGTGTTTTGTTGTCCCTAACGAATTCTCACGTCTGAAGTTGGAAAAAGCATTACACACCTAATTGGGGTTGAATTATAACGTCCATCTTTGACCAACTGACCCGAAAATGGCTTATTCCTTCTCATCCCACCATCAAAAACATTCTTCATTCAATCACTTCATCTCTTTTCACATCCTTTTAGCAGTTCATTCACTTCTTCACACTCTCAAGTAGCATTCTAGCATTTCATTGTGAGCATTGTAGCAGCATTGATACTCCATCAACTCCACATCGCAAGTGTGAGGCAGTCATAGAATTTGAGGGCTTGGAGTCTTGTGATACCTCCCTTCATCACTACTATGACTATGGTGACTTTGTCAAGTCCATACCTTGCATTCTCCCTTCATTGGCTAGTGAGCCTCTAGGTGGAGGTGGTAATGCTTCACTCCTCTCCTTAGTGATTTGATAGAGTATTACAGTATTTTTTTGTAGTGTTCAACAATCTTTCTTTCTACTTTCTTTATCACATATTCTACTATGTTGCTTTCTGGCTATTTGTGGAGGTGGAAAAACCAAAATAGGGGTCTAACTGAGGCAAGACCCTATACAGCCCTAACAATTTTCCCCTTCTTACTTGTGTGTAGGTGGGCGTGTGCATGGAGCTAGTTGACGAACTGGCACTTTTGTGAGATAATCTTCATCACTCTGGCTTTTATTTACTTGCTTTATCATCTTTGTCTTTACTTTTTGTACCTTATTACTTTGTTTATTTCATTAAGATTAGCCAGCTAGGTAGTTTTAGTAGGTTTCTATTGTTCTTTATTGCAACTTTCACTTTTTTTTTGCATGGATGCTAGCGTGCCAGAGAGACACCAACACGCCACGCTATCGTCCCAAAACTGCACTATCATCCTCGGATAGAGAGTTGTCTGAGGTGCAGTATTGACTCCAAAAACCAACTCACTTAGCCCAAACCTGAACTTCGGGTTTATAGAGTGACAGAAGCATGTCACAGTGTTCTTCATTCTTGATCCTCATCCCTTTAGAGTGAGGTAAGTTAGGGCAGCCCTCTACTCCCGGCTCTCCATGACTTGGAGCCTTGACGTGGTTGGTCCCCCTCTCTTACAAGGTGAAAACCCTTTCACCCAAAACTGTCTATGTGGCATCCTTGTTGGCAATCACCTCATATTTTTCATAAATTTCTTAAACTTTCCACTTGAACATGATATTTCTTCAATTAGAATGACTTTTTTTCAAAAGAATAAAAATACCTTTTTGTAGAGCTCAAAGTGAAGAATCTAAATATATATTTTTTAATATTTTGACTAGTTTTAATCTTTTTTAAAAATAATGCAAGTAGATTGTTGAAATAAAAAATGAGGCTAATTAGAAATTAAAAAATACTAAAACATATTAAAATAAAAAATGAGGCTAGAATTAGAAATTAAAAAATACTAAAACATATTAAAAATTTTGAAAAATATATGGTGCACTAGAGTAGAGAATCTTCACCAAAAGGTTATAATTTATTTTTTTGAAAAGGATAAAAAAAAAAATAGACAATAGTTGATGTCAATGAAAACTATCAATTTTTTGTATATTTGACTTTAACATGTTATTACATGGAAAATATACATTAAAATTTTAAAAAAAAAAATCCATGCACTAGATATTGAAGTTGTCTATTTAGAAAAAAATTAGAGGGAAAAGGTTGTTTTCTATTTTTTCTTGATGTCAACTTGAAACAAAGGAAAATTAGGTGATGTAAAGTGGGTGAATGGATAATGTATGCACCTATCTTTCTTGTTTCATTAGGAAAAAGAGATCTCCAAAGGTAGAATTAGCTTTCAACCCTTAGGTGAGTCAACCATATTGGAGATCTTGGCTATTTTTCCTTATGACAAGACAAGGTAAATATGCTTGAAATACACTTTGGGGAGAAAAACTAAAAATTCTAAATGAGCTTAATTATGCAATTTGAAACTTGAACCATCAATTTAAAGCATGACACAATCAAAAATAGAAAACTTATAGTAGATCTGAGAAGGATAAGTTGATGTGTACCACTCACCAAAAGTTGGTGTTGGGTGTCCTCCTGGGACAGATTCACCCTAGGGTGAATAGGTCCTACTATAGGGATCCAAAGTATAATTTTGCAATCCTATATTCCTAGATCTGAACTCCTAATTGCTCTGGATCTCACTATTGGAAAGTCAAAAATAAATTTTGCAATTAAGATTTTTGTGGCTTGACAACTTTGATGACAACTTTGACAACTTTATAAGATTGCACTTTTGATAAATCTTCAATCCTTCTTCACTTGCAAATTTTTCCATACAAAGAGAGGGAAAATTGTTTGTTTTGGGGGAATAGGGGTTTTCCTTGGTCAAACCCCATTTTGCTAATTAAACCTTGAAATGAAATAATGATAATGTTGCAATGAACTCTGATAATGTTACTCTTGACTTTCTCAATAATGCTCTTGACAATAGTATTTTCTCTTGGTTGCATGTTAATGTTGCTTAGATTTCAAATGATCAAAAGACTAGGTATTTATAGGTGTCTATCCAATTTACCAAAAATAAGATTCTAAAATCCGACACTTCATATTTGAAATTTAGATATTAAAATACCACCAAAAACATATTTAAATTTGGGTCCTGGCTAAGAAGGGGGGCCCATTTTCCCATGGGTGACTGGGTCTTGGCCCAAAAGTCCAAGACACTCAAAGTTGGGGATAATTTAATGATTGAATGCAATTGTTTAATGTTTTTCCTTCTTTGGAAAATGGTAAAATTGGGCTTTGGAATGCATAATTTGAAAATTAGAAGCTTAATTAAGTCCAATAATTTAGGGGGGCAAAACATAATGTGAAATTTCTAAGGGATACAATCTTCTACACTACATTTAGCCCTCACTTTAGTGAGAGTATGAACTTACACTCAAACTCATACTAAAGTAGATAAATATGTCAAGAGGGGTTCAAATGTACAAATGTTGAAGGATGGAATGACAAAGGATCCGAGGAGAGATCTCTCAAGCCCCCAAGATCAAGATCCCATGGAAAACCAACATAATCATGAAGGAACATATCTGTATGTATGATATAAGGAAAGAAATCATATACTAACATACGTACATTGGAAAACATGAAGCATACTCAATGAGAAAAACATGACATAACATATAGATGAGAATAAAATGAACACAAACATGATGTAAACACAACAAAAACATAACAAAAACACTCAAAAGATACAGACAAAACACAAGGTTAGTACTAAAAGGATTTGAGTCGATAAGGTAAAGAGACCTGAATCTTTAAACTGTCTGAAATACCAAACATTTCATTGAATAAATAGTTCCCATAAGGACTAGCAAGCTATGTTATGCCACATCACTCATGAAACACATGGCTCCATTGGCAAGCAAGTTATATCATGCTAAGTGGCCATGTTAAAAGGAGTTCATGAATCACACTATAGCAAAGTCTGATATTTTCTAGGTGAATCATAAACTAGGAGACACACACGCTAGTGAAGTCCGATATTCACTAGGTGAGCCCCCAAGACAAGGTAAAATGAGAGACACACACTAGGTCTACAAGGTGTGCTCGTAACATAGTGGAAAAATGAGAAACACACACTAGGTCTACAAGGTGTTCCCATAACAACCATACCAAGAGTTATACTCCCTGATAACCTTGATAAGGTGCCACAAGATGTTATGTCAATGCTACACTAAGTTCAACTCCCGTGAACAAAGTGAAGCAAAAATTCCAAGGTTTAACGTCATAGGGGATGAATATGCTAAGTTTTAACATCACAGGGAATGAATATGCTAAATTTTAATGATACGAAGGATGAATATGATAAGGTTTTAAAGCCTCAAGGGATGTTGTAATAACATCACCACAAAAGGTAATGATCAAAGGGTTTTTGTTTAATACATGAAGGTTCGCACCATAGGAACATCACACGTGATATCACCACCAAGAGAGGACTAGTCAACGGATAGAAAATCAACCCTAGGGCATACCAACCATAGTATAACCACCATGAGGAGCATCATATTCCAAGAAAGGTCACACTCTTATGGGACATCAAGCCTAATATCACCACAAAGGAGACACATCACATGGATTAAGAAGACCACACTTTGATTGACAAGGTCACACTTCCTAGGAGATGTATCCTACCATCACTAAGAAGGGACTATTTCTTATGAAAAAAATAAGTGGGGACTATCTGCCCCCCCTTAAAATGTTAGTTTACTTACTAATGTTTTAAGGATAGAAATAGGAATCCCAAGAGGGAATACACCTAGGGAAAGGCTACCTAACCCTTTGTGCCCTGAGTATAAGGAAAAAGGTGAGACAAATGGATTATGATATGATACTAACTCCTTGCAAGAAAAATGGTATGCATAGTTACATCTAATACATGTGGTAGTGATCATAGTTTTGATACTACAACTATCACATGGCAAGGATTAAAAAAGATGTTAATCTATGACATGTTCATATTGATCTGCATAAGGATCAATTTCACTTAATACCTTCTTTAAAGCACTAATATTTATCAGTAATATGCCCAAGTGTTTTATAGTATGCACAATAGGAAATGTTTATACTCTTTCCTTTCTTATCTTCTCGTTCACGAATAGGTGGTAATGTTATAAGCCCTAGGTTGAGAAGTGTTTGTAAGGTCTATTTAGTTTTGGTTATAGTATGCAGAAATGGTAGCTTCTTAAGTTTATAAGGCTTGTGTTTCTTACTTGATTGACCAACTATTCGATGTGGAGGTGAAGGATCTTGATAACCTAATACCTTAGTATCTTCTGATGGTGCTTGCTCCAAAATGGAATGGACTTCATGTTCAATTTTTGATGTCACATCCTTGCCTAAATTCAAGATCCTAAAGCCTTATCCAAAAGTTTATTCCAAATCAATGTATGTGTTTGTAACCTTATGCTCATACGATGGAGGATTGATAGGTGTACTTCCCTTGTTATTGTTTTGAATAGATTTCTCTATGCATATTATTTGAGGTATGGCTTGTGGTTCAGTTTTTGGATGTAACAAATTGAATTCTTCAAGTGGTGGCATGGTAGGATGCTATTGGTATGGAGTTGTAAGTTGTTTCATTGAGGGATAAAATGTTGCATTATTTTCAAGGTTATACAAGGATCGTTGTATGAACTCATGCATGCTCTCTTCATCTTGACCTATGACAAAAAACTTGTAATAGGATAAAGTGTATCATGAATGTAATTATTCGAAGCATTATCATCACCAAACACACAGCTTGAAGCATAAACTAAGGATTTCAAGGACATCCAAATTTTACCAACACACATATCCATGATGACACTTTTACAATAAGGTTCAGATTGTTAAAAAATGGGTGAAAAGAACTCAAATAGCAACCTCGGACAGAGTTTCTTGAGAATATTTTGTCATAGAAAGTTGACTGATACCTAGATAACAGGACAGGATTTCCCAAGGGCATATGGGTCCTAGTCAAGGGTTCTAAAAGTTTGAAGTTTGACTAGAAAAACTACACTGCTTAAGAATTTTGATTATACTTGCAAACAGTTGAAACAGTAAATAAATTTCTATAATTTTCTTAATGTATCCCAATTTGATGCAAGATGCAAGTATGCAATGATGTTGAATATTTTTCAACAAATGTGAATGCAATTTTTAGATTTGAAATGTAATAATTGGCTACTTGTAATATGCAAAGACCTAAAAGTAATGATTTTGAATGCAAATTTTGATTTTAAACAATGCACTTTCTTTCACTAATTGAACTAAATGAAAAATTCTTTGAAAACATACAGTTAATTATTCCAAAATAGGGACATGCAAGTACAATGCAATTAAGAAGATAGAGATAGAAAAGTGTGAAAAGGCTTGTTTAAGCACCTATACAAGGATAGGGTCACCTAGGGGCGACTGAGTCTTTGTTCAGGGTTCTAAAAATTCAAAATTTGAATGTTGAGATTGATGTTTAAGGTTAATGTTCCTATATGCACACAGGTTTGATAGTGTCTGCTTTTCCAAAAAAATCAATGCAAAGGTATGAAAATTTTGAAACAAAATGGCACTTTTTATATGCAATTTTGAAATGAAAATATGATCTAAATGACTGAAACACACTATTTAATGCAACCTATGATTCAATATGTATGCAATATTGTTGCAATATGCAACCCTACATGAAAAACACAATGTGATGTAAAACCTATGTGAGAAATACAAAACATAATGATGCAAAACCTAGATCTAAGGTTTGAAAGACTACCAAATCAAAAAGTTATGATGTCAAATGTCAGGTTCACCAAAATGAAACATAAAAATGTGGTGACCTTAAACTTAGCTTCTAAAGCTTAGGGTCAAATGTGGGTCATCATTTCTATAATTTCATTAAGATGCAAATCAACAAGGTGCATAGATTGACTTACAACCTCCCAGGTGAGTCAATCAGACCTAGATCCCTCTTCTATCATCCCTCTTCTATCGCCTCAATTTCCTTCTTCTTCTCCCTTTCTTTCCATTTTCCTTAATTTTGAAAATCAACTAAATGTTGATGTTTCACAAGTTGGACTTCGGCCTTTCCTTTTACCTCTTACCTTCTTTATGGTAAGAGGTAAGCCTACCCTATAACCCTCAGTTCCTAATGTGCTTTTGGAAAATCAACTAAGTGTTTATTTTTCAAGCATCGAGGATTGGTCTTCCCCTTTACCCCTTACCTTCATTGTAGGCATGGTGTAAGGCATCCTCTCAATTCTCGATGCCTAAAAGTTCCATCTTCCTTTGTTTTCTTCCTTAAGCCTTCTTTCCTTCTCTTCTTTAAGCCTTAGGTCTCCCTCCTGAGGTCTATTTATGCAAATCGACTAAGTGTTGGTTTGTTAGGGATCAGACATTAGGCTTCCCCCTTTACCTCTTACATTCTTTTATGGTAAGAGGTAAGCCCTCCATCCGAGCCCCGATGTCTGATGACTTCTTTCGATCATCAGCGTTCATGCATCCTTCTTCCATCTTCTTTGTAGTAAGCAGTAAGATGTAAGCCTGACCCTTGATCTCCAACATCCAAAGGTTTCCTTTTTGGATTTGGTGTTCTCCCTTTCCTCCACTTTTCCTTCCTCAATGATAAGTACTAAGCCTCATCTCTAATGCTCAAATCCCATGTTGATGTCAATGATAAGTATGTAGTATGAAGCAGGCTTGATGCCTGACATCCAATGAAGGTGCTCTTTTTTGTGGTTACAGACCATTTAATGCATACCAAAGGCTTTCTTTTGAGCTCAACGCCTCGACCTTTTAGCAAATTTGGTGTGTTTTCTGGGCGACACCATTAATGCTTGAACCACTTCCTCAGCAACCTATTTTGAATTTTGGGCTTCAGGGACAACATTAAATGCATTCTCTGACTTATGCAAGTGGATTTTGGGGTGCCCATACTCATTTATTGTTGTTTCTTTTTCCCTTCTAATAGATTCATGCCCATATCCCTAATTTTATGGGGGATTTGGACACACTTTCAAGCAAATATTTATGGTAGGAGTATTGTGTGCAAGTCTTGGTATCTCTTTTTGGTGTAGATTTCATGAGCAAATCTTTCCTTGATAGTATCTCCTAACTACTAACCCTAGCTAGGTTAGGGTCAACTAAGTTATGCATGAACTATAAAGGAAACACTTGTATTCTTTTTATGTTTTTTCTTTTGGTCTCCTCTCGCAATTTTATTTTACAAACACTATATCTCTACATTCTATAATTGTACAGTCTATCTTTATACCTTATATTAATTAAATTTAGCTATTGTGACCATTATTTCTTGCATGTTTGGGTAAAACTTTTGACCTTCATATCTGAATGTGTGTTTTAGTTGATTTGTTGGTATAAATTGAGCAATATGAAGCAAAGAAGAAACAAATTGTATCTTGGTGTATCACCTTCATTTCCATTTCATATTCTCTTTCTATCTCTTTTCCTTGTGAGTGATTGGAGTAGAATAGTGATAGGTTTTCATGTCTTGGGTTAGACCAACAAATTTACACTTATATTAGAAGAGGAATTCAGCCTTCTCTAGAGGTTCAACCTCATTTGTGCAAGGTCCCACACCTTGAGGTTATTTCCATTGTGTCATTAGATCACTAAACTCCTCGTTTCTAGTAGGGTGCAATTTTATGTGACAATAGTTTTTGGCATGCTCGGTGGGACATGAATAAATTTCAGATCATCTTGTTGAGAGAATGGCATTTCTCTCAATATTCCAATCTTAAAGAGGCTCTCAAAAAAATTACCTAGCGACTCTACGATCAAAGGAGTACTCTACATCAAAGTTGATGACTCAATTGCTACCTAGAACTCTTGGTTACAAATCATACCTATGCATTCATGCCTCAAATTCAAACAAGAGAATCTTCTAGAGATAACTTCCAATATACTCAACTACCATCTTTTGCTTCTAGAAAAAGAAGAAATGCTAGATAGTCTTTCTTTCCTATTAGGAGAAATAGAAGCTTAGATCCATCTCCTAGAGCTTAATCTATGCCACTTGTGGGTAGATTTTCCCAAGCTAGAACTCTTGTTTCTCATACACATTGTAATTTATTCCATATCCAGATTCACCCAAGAATCAACCCTTTGTATCTTTTAGTGGTGGAAGCCCTTTAATTTTAGCCCAAATGAATGATATACCAATCAATACGCTCAAAATCATCCCTCATTTCACTGGTGAAACATTGACAACCCTAGAAGAGCACATCCTAGATGTGGAAAATATATGCTTAGTGCATGATGTAATAGAATAAAATGTGGTTGTTAGGTTTCTTACCACTTCCCTTAAGGGTAAAGCATTGCAATGGTAAAGAGGATTTCCACCCAACTCCATTCACAATTGCGCAGATGAGTTAGGTGAGAAATTATGCAAGTATTTTGAAGATAAAAGTGACCATTTGTCCCTAATAGAACAACTGAAAATAATTAAGAGGGCACCTCATGAGTTTATGAGTGACTTAAACTATAGAATCTAGAGGACTTGGAATAGAATCCCTGTCCTAGTGAAGCCTTCTCTTGAATATGCTTTCCTTTATTTCTTAAGGGCTCTTAATAGTGATATAGTTGTTATTATTCAATCTATGGGAAGTTTTATCATAAGGGAATAAAATTGCTTGATATAGGCTAGGAATATAGCTCACAAGCTACCAATACCTTTATTTCTAGAGCTTCCTTAGCAACCCACAATGGCTCTTATTCCAGTGGCTACAATTTCTCAACCATTTATTCCAGCCACATCTCCAAAGGAGCTGCAAGAAATAAGAAACATGATCCAAAGGTTGAATAATGAGTTAGCAATAGAAAAGAAGCAACAAGCTCAAAATAATAGAACTTATTAGCCTCAAGGTCAAAATTACCAACAAAATAGGTAGCCTTATCAAGGGAAAAATTGATGGAATTATGCTAAACCCTAAAATGGTGTAAATTCTGCCACTACCAACACTTTAAAGGCCTTCGTCTCAACTCAAAACAATCTAGCTCAAGAACATGATTGGTGTTATCCATGCAATCAGCCTCATGACCAAAATGCTTGTCAAAATGGTGAGTTTGTGCAAACTCTAGTGGCTCAAAATGAGACCTCCACATCAGGGTAACAATTTAATGCAAACCAAATAGTTGTTGGCAAGCATGATCACTTGCAGGGAGACTATAAATTTATCAGCTAGAATCAAGAGGAATTCTTTGGTGTGAATCAAATATCTTAGGACACCCAATCAAAAAGGAGAGCAATGGGCAATTGTGCTTCATACACAATGGGCCAAGCATCATCATCCCAACCATTTCAAAATATTGTAGTTGCTAAAACAATAGGTAGAAATGTAGTTCTACTATTAGATCAGCCTACTAGTAAGAGCAATAGGATAGTGGAGCTACCTCAATTCATCCAATTAGAAATTTTGGGTTTGTTTGTTCCAAAGGTTCCACCTAAGGTTAGTCAGCCCCCTTTCAATGCAATTGATCAAATGAAGAAGGATAACCTGAATATCACCATGTTGGATGCTTTGTTTGTACCACCTCAAGGGGATCTACTACAACAAGCTTTAAAAGAGCATAATCAACTAAAAGGTTGTATTTGAAAAGGAGCATGGCACTCCTTTGATCAACCCAATGCAGCCTAAAGAATAAGGGAATCCAAATAAAATTAGTAAGCCACTTACAAAGGATCATATTGAGCCTTACACTACTAGTCCCGTAAACATGAATTTTACCTTGCATGATCAAGGGAATGAGTGTGTTTTTGATGAACCTACTACTCATGTGGAGGAGGTCCCTGGTTACTTTATGGATGAGTTAGGCAATTCTTTTCAATTTGATTCACCTATTGAAGTAAGGGATTTTGATCTAAGCATATTTTATAATTTTGAAGAGAGCACCCCTATTCCCAGCCTCATAGAAACTCAAAGGGATGTGGTGGATATTTTAGGCTATAAACTTGAGGTTTTTATAAGTGGCCATCAAGTGTGGAGGGGGAAAATTGCTATGAGATCAAGAGCAACCTTGTCATGAAAATAAATGAGGAAGAACTTGAGGGGGAATTTTGTGAGCAACATTTATTTGAGAAGGCCAATGACTATAATAGTGGCCCAAACTTGTGTAAGGAGATTTATTTTTCTTTGCAGAGGGTTCTCCATTTGATGTTGACTTGTTTTCAGAGAAGCTTCCCCATGCTACTATTTTCTCTCCTAAGTTTTAACTGTTAGATAAATCTGACACTTGTATCATATGGTTGTCATCCAAGGACAAGGTCTACAATGAGGTGATTCTTCACCAAGTTGATTCATTATGCAACTCTTTGCATTCAAGTGGTTTAATTCAATGGTTGCAAATGGATGAAGATTACAGTTTCAACCTGAAGGGGATAACCTCTTTTAGAGGATCTGTTTTTGCTAGAGTAATTTTTTTGTAATGTTCCTCTTATTTTAGTTGATCTCATGTACATATTAGTTTTTATTTTTCTTTCCATGGAGTGATTTTGCACACCCTGCATTCTCCTTAAGGGAATGTATGTTCTATATTTCTTACTTTTCTCCAAGTGCAGGCTTGCACATGTTTTTTTTTCCCATTGGGAGGCCTATTTTTGTAATTCTCCTTCATTACTTTGTGCCCAATGGACTATTAAGGCCATTGGATTCTATGATTAGTAGAAAAACATCTCGCAGAAATTTCCAAAAATGTTGAAATTTCATGCCACCCTTGGATGACCCATAATTGATAACTGATCTAAGAGATCCTACATGGGCCATCTTGCATGAATTCTCCTTGAAGGGTTCCTAAAATTGGCTAAGTCCTAAGTTTTTGAGCCTTTGGGTTGTTGCTTGCTTACTTCCTTGCATCCCTCTTCTATCGCCTTGATCTCCTTCTTCTTCTCCCTTTCTTTCCATTTCCCTTCCTTCTGAAAATCAACTAAGTGTTGATGTTTTGTGGGTTAGACTTCGGCCTTTCCCTTTACCTCTTAATTTATTTGTGGTGAGAGGTAAGTCTACCCTTCGACCCTAAATTCTTCATGTGGTTTTTGTAAATCAACTGAATGTTTGTTTTTCAGGCATCAGGGATTGGTCTTCCCCTTAACCCTTTACCTCCATTGCAAGTATGACATAAAGAATCCTCCCAATGCCCGATGCCCAAAAGTTCCATCTTCCTTCATTTTCTTCCTTAATTCTTCTTTCCTTCTCTTCTTTAAGCCTTAGGTCTCCCTCCTAAGGCTATTTCTGCAAATTGACTAAGTGTTGGTTTGTCAGGGATCGAACATCAGGATTCCCCTTTACCTCTTACCATTTTTTATGGTAAGAGGTAAGCCCTCCATCTGATCCCCGACATCTGATGGCTTCTTTCGAGAATGGATGTTCGCTCATCCCTCTTCCCTCTTACTTCTTTGTGGTAAGCAATAAGACGTAAGCCTGACCCCTAATCTCTAACATCCAAAGGTTTCCTTTCAAGCTTTGATGTTTTCCCATTCCTCCTTTGATTTTTCTTGCTTAGAAAAGTGGTAAGCCTCATCTCTGGTGCCCGAAGCCCAATGTCGATGTTGATGATGAGTATGTAATATGAAGCAAGCCCAACACCCGATGTTTGATCAAGGTGCTCTTTTTCATGGTTCCATACCATTTAATGTATACCAAAGGTTTTCTTCCAGGCTCGATGCCCTAACCTTTTAGTAGATTTGGTGTGTTTTCTAGGTGATGTTAATGCTTGAACCACTTCCTTAGCTACCTGTTTTGAATGTTTGGCTTCAGGGACAACATTAAATACATTCTCTAACTTTTGCAAGTGGATTTTGTGGTGCCCATACTAATTTATTATTTTTGGTTTGTCCCTTATGATGGATTCATCCTCATATCCATGATTTTATGGGGGATTTGGATGCATTTTCAAGCAAATATTTATGGTAGGGATATGGCACGCAAGTCTTGGTTTCTCTAGGATCTCTTTCTAGCATAGATGTCATGAGAAAATATTTCCTTGATCATATCTCCTAATTGCTATTAACCCTAGATGGGTTGGGTTTTGGTTGGGATCAACTAAGTTATGCATGAATTATAAAGGAAACACTTGTATTCTTTTTACATGTTTTTTTTCCTATGGGCTCCTCTCACAATTTTCTTTTGCAGACACTGTATCTCTACATTCTACCATTGTAAAGTGTGGCTTTATGCCTTATATTAATAAAATTTAGCTATTGTCACAACTATTTTTTGTATGTTTGAGTAAAACATTTTACCTTCATGTCTAGATGTGTGTTTTAGTTGATTTTTTGATGTATTGAGAAATCTAAAGCAAAGAAGCAACAATTATATCTTGGTGTATCACCTTCATTTTCATTTCAAGTTCTCTTTCTATCTCTTTTCCTTATGAGCTGTTAGAATAGAGTAGTGATAGGTTTTCATGTGTTGGGTTAGACCAACACATTTGCACTTAGATTAGAAGAGGCAAACAACCTTCTCCTGATATTCAACCTCATTTGCACAAGGTCCCACACCTTGAGGTTATTTCCATTGTCTCATTAGAATGTTGAACTCTGTTCAGTAGGGTACAATTTTATGTGACAACAAAAACCTTGCAAAACAACTTGTGTGAGTGTCACTAAAGTAATGGAGTGGTTCATAGCAATGATGACAATATCATTAGGGATAGAAATTTGTTAGAGTTATAAAGTAGGCCCATATCTATCATTGGAGTGGTTCCGCTATCATATGATGATAACCCTTCATCGCCACTCATCCCTCTCATGCCTTATTGATGATAATTTATACAAATGTCTCATTTCTCATGGGGTGCTACCCTAGGTTTCATGTGAAATTCTCCTCTTAAATCATTTTACCATGGGTGGACATTAAAATAAACAATAGAAGAATGGTATAGCAATTGGTACTTCTTCTAAAGGTTAGAAATATAGAGGCTTAAAGCACCCTTACAAAAATTGACAACAATCCAATAACTAGACCAAACTAAAAATTACTTAGCCCCACAACTGAGAACACCTATGTGACTGTAAATGATGCCATGAAATGACTCAAAATGATCATAGAATTTCCAAAACTAAAAATAATGTGGAATTCAATTTTTTCCATGTTTCCTTTGCAACCTGATTGCAATATGTGTGTCACTTCCTCCCCTTATACATGGTTTCTATTTTTGTGCAATCAAATCAAAATTTTGGCTCCTTCCATTAATCTTATGAAAATCCTTGAGGTACCTTTGTATTGTGACCAAAAATTTCCCCATTTGAAAGACACCTTCCCTATGTCTCTTCTTTATTTCTTACCAATGAGATCCTTTAATTGATGACCTCCCTAAAAATGAATTCATGAGCAGACCTCCATCCATGATGCTTTGAAACACTACCTCATTTATCTTGCATCCCTTCTTAGTATTGAGCTTCATAATTAAATATAACTAATGAATGTCAACTACTAAACCCGTCTCTTTTATGGCTTGGATCCCAAAGTTTCTTATCATGATGCCCCAAGTTGTACCATTTGAAGGATGGCTCCATCCAAACCATACATGTGTTAATAGGTAAAAGTAACAATTATATATTGCTCTGAATTTCTTCCCAAATAGATCTAAGGGGGTGGAGTGTTTACACTTATATTCTCAAGAAGTGAATCCTCCAAGATAATTTCTCCATATCATGGCTACAACATTGCATTCTTTTTCCCTATCATAATTGTGGGTGTTGGAAACCATCTTCTATCCTAGTGGGAAATGCCTCATCAAAGACAATAGCTGGAAAATGTATCCTTTATGTACTTAATAAATTATTTATGGCTAGGTCAATTGTATGTAGGGAAAACTAGAATTGTTGGTAATAGCAATTCTGAAATTTGAAATAGCATCAATCATGATCTATGGACCATATTTCTTACGACCCAATATTATACTAATCATGTTAAGTTGATGAGTCTCACCCCAAAGCTCTTAATTTTCCAATATCTCATTGTGTAGCCAATTTTAGTGTTCCATAATGAACATATTTTCAATGGACCAAACATTATCATGACAAAGTATTTTAGCTTCGAGTGAAAGCTTGATTAGCTCCATGCATTAATGGATTTGGTTCCCTAGACACTTACCTACTCTAAGTGGGATTTATAATGTTACCTTCGGCTTTAAAGACTCTTACCATGATGCTCCAAGCCTTACCACTAGAAAGATGTTTTGGATTAGATTATTGGTGAGCTAGAAGGTGGTTGTTGCAGATCCATAGCTGCTCGTTAGAGATATCATCAATCCAAAACATGAGTTTATCAAAATGATTAATAGGAACATAATAGCCTAACTACCAAATTGATTTCCTTTATTCGATTTCAAAAAAGTAGAGGCTAGAAACCACCTTTTACTAAAACATAGAAAAATGAGGTAGGGTTCAAACACATAGCGTTTTATACTAAATTTGGAATATTTCATCAAACTTACTATAAATAGAAAGGGTAAAATGGGTTGAATGAACCTACCTATTCTTATATTCCATTGAGGAAATGAGATCCCTCAAGTTAAAATCCACTTTCAACCCATAGGTGAGTAAATTCTTTGAGGAATCTTGCAATTTCCCTTATGTGTTAGGACGAGAGTCTAGGTAAAACAACACTTCGGGGAGAAAGATTAAAAATAGCAAATAAACTCCAAAATGCAATCTATCAATTGGGTTTAGAAGATTAAACATAAAACTAATGGACCCTACAAAGTTTTTGGCAGATCTGGAAGGGATAAATTTTGTGTACCTCTCACAAAATGGTGTTTTCAAAAGTTCTCTAAGGACTCATTTTCCTTATGGAAAATGGGTCCTGGGACAAGGCTCTTCAAAATCAATTTTTGGGTTCTCGGCTCATGTGTCTTCACTTCCAGATTCCCCATTTTCACCATCAAACAATCAAAAATAAATCTAGGATCTAAGTTTCCATGAGATGACAACAAAGGTGACAATTTTGCAACTTTGAGACCTTCAACCTTTCTTCAACTTGCAAATCTACAAAACACAAAGAGAAGGGGAAAATGTTTGTTTTTGGTGAATGGCGGTTTTCCTTGGTCAAACCCCATTTTGGTAATTAAACCTTGAAATGAAACAAAGTGGCATGAAAGGAACAATAAATCAACAACTCTATGTCACAACTCACCAAACCCTTGGATGAACCTTTGATGGACTGAAATCTTGATGTCGATCTTGCATGAAATGGCTTCAATGGATGTTGAACTCGATGCTTGAATCTTGATTTGAATCTTTGACTTGAATTCTTCAAACTTACATCACAATGTGAGCTCCAAAAACATACATGATTGAACATAGCCTTGACATGATGAATCAATCTTGAATGTTGCAACAAATGATGAAGAAATCTTCCCTTGAATGCTCTTGATAATTTAATCTTGGCTCTTGTAATTTATCTCTCAAAAATCTAATGTTGATTTGATTAAATAACCTTGTATTTATAGTAATTTATCTCTAATTTCCCAAAATTCAAATGGGTAAAAGTACAAAGTTGTGCCACACTTTTATAAAGGAACCAACCAACACTGATCTAAATTTTCAACTTGAATCACTAGAAAGTGGCATAAATTTTTTTAATTTTCAAATGATATAAACTAATAAAATGTTTATTTTTTAAAATATTTTATGTTTGTATTTTTTTGACAAAATTAAAAAATATTTGAATATACTTTTTTATAAATTAATACTATAATTTAGTTGTTGATAAAATGCTGAAAAAATGACATCACATGAGACGTCAAGCTTTATATAGTAATTTTTTTTTTCCTTCAATTTTTTTGTATATATATATAACTTGAAACTTTAGGGCATGGATATATTTTTTTGCAACATAATTTATAAATATATATTTTTAAATAAATTTTTAAATGTGAGTATTAAAACAGTTGTTTCCACTCGACATCAAATTTTATATTAAATATTTATCTAAAATAGAAAATAAATTATACTATCTTAATCTAGATTCTTTTATCTAGGGCATCATATTTTAAAAAAAAAATTAATAATTTTGAGTATTTTCTTGACATAATAATCAACCTAATGTTTTTGTGCTGATAACCTAATTTTAGTAAAAAAAATTAAAAATATATATATAATAGTTGAACTATTAAAATAAATATATATTTGAAAAGTACACTTATGGATAAGGGTATTTTTACATTTTAAAAAAATGTTATTTATATGAGTAGGAGTTGTTGAAACATTAAATTTTTTAAATAATCTCATTTTTTTAGTAAATGGGCCTCAAAGTGGTGCTACATATGCATTTAGCCAACAATTTTAGTTGGAAAAGTGTTGGACATATTTAACTTATCTAGAATGAATCTTACTAGATCATATGTTTGACCAAAGTTGATTTTAAGTTATAAATACTAAAATTCACTTGTGATGATAAGTTGGCCAAAAGTGTGACACAGCTTTGTACTTTTACCCAAATATCACAAGTCGACATTGAATCATGGATTTGAAAATATTAAAATACCACCAAAAAAATAATTTAAATTAGGGTCCTTATTCTAAGTGAGGACCTCCTAGGTCACTCACCTAGGACACACATTGCTCAATGATAAGTGTTATGTTAAGGCATTAATGAATGTTGGGTTTCCTCTTTGAAAAATGTGATTAATTAGGCTTGGATTTGAATTAAAGGGGCCAATTAAGGAAAATTAACCTCAATTAATTAAGGGAACCCTAAATAAGTGTGAAAGTGTAAATAAATACACTTTACAACACTAAAATAAGGCACAATCCCCTTTGAGGCTCTTTCTTGGGATAGGGATGGGGAATCTCAACCAGAGGTTGAGCCTTTCACACCTGTCGCTGTGGGTTTCAAGGAATCAGGAACCCTTTCTCTTGTTCAGTCTTTGGCTAATAATCCTTTAGCTATTGAAAAACTAAATGCTCAGCAATTAGCAATTAAAAAAATAAGACAAGAATTCAGGAAAATTTGACTAACAGATATAATAACATTGATCCTCCTACAATTTATGTAACTCAGATCTATAAACTGATTAACTTTTCCCACTATGGGATCTTGGCCAGTGAGGAAGTTAAAGGTATGAGTAGTGATTTGGCTAGGAGAAAAAAGGATGCTCCACAGCACTCTGGCAACCTTAGTAACCTGATAGATGACCCAGTGAATGAATTTGGTCTAGAATCAAAAAAAAATTCTCTTGATGTATCACAGATAGACCAGGTGGGGGGGTATCCTTTGTTGCCCCCAGCCAGACCGCTAGTCCTACCTCCACCCCCTTCAATTAGGTTGTTTCAAAAACTCAACATCCTAAGACTGTCACTAATTCTTTTTCCTTAAACTAGGAAGCTGATTTTAGTCAGGTGGCCTCTCCTAATGAGGAAAAAGCTGATCTTGACTCAAAAAAGAAACAAATTGCAAACCTCAAAAAAAGAATCATAAAACCCCAAAAATTGGTGATCCTACAGAAAACTTGGGTTGTAATAATGAAGAGGATATCACTATGGGGAGAGAAACTACTACCCCAAAGCCAAGAAATGGCCCTAGGAGGCCAAGGAAATATGGCATCACACCCCTCGGAGGAAAGAAAATTGTAATCTCAAAAAATAAAAGACTTGGAAAACAAGTAATGTAATCCAATCCCTTGCTGCAAAAAAATAGGAGGTTGAGGAAAAGCTCCCTAAATGTTTCGAACAATTCAAAAGTGGGCAAGATGACTCCCCCATGTTAGCATAGAATGAAGATTATTTGCATCTCCTGGAATGTCAGGGGGTTGGTGATCTATATCGAAGACCTCAAAATTTCAGTCAGGAATCAACTGAAAATAGTCTCAAATTGAAGAGCTCGCTGACACGATCCCTTGCAATGCGTCAAAACGAGATTGTACGTGGAAGTTATGCTTGGTCAAAGGTCCAGTCAAACGGGTACCAGGGGCCGACAAGAAGCGAAAAAAATGATCATCTCAAAATTTGTTGAAATTGGCGTCAAATTGAAGTGTTCGTCGAGACGATTCCGACGGCATTCGTTTCATCGAAAACGGAGCTCGTATGCGCAAAATACGGCCATTCAAAGCTCCTGGTTGACTTAGTGGACTTGAAGGTACAATGACATCATCATCATCCGTACATATGACGTCAGCATCCGTACACGATGACGTCAGCAATATGTGAAAATCCAAAGTGGACCAATTAGAGCTCGACACGTGT
Source organism: Sequoia sempervirens (assembly GCA_007258455.2). Taxonomy (NCBI): domain Eukaryota; kingdom Viridiplantae; phylum Streptophyta; class Pinopsida; order Cupressales; family Cupressaceae; genus Sequoia; species Sequoia sempervirens. Next base: position 57,998 of record VDFB02052471.1, read on the forward strand.
CATCCGTACGATGACGTCAGCATACCGTACATGGTGACGTGGCAGACAGGTGGCATCCGAGTCAGCAATGACGTGGGACAGTTGGTAGGTGACTGTGCGGCTGACGTGGCTCTGTCGGCGAATCAAATCAGGCCACGTGGCATTCGTTTGGCGAACATGTCAACAGCGGAAGCGAATCAGGTCGCGACATGTGATGTCTCCGTGCGAGGACACGTGTCTTTCTCCATGCTTTTCTCCGTTGGTTAGTTCGTTGTTTGTTTTATTTAACAAAAAAATGCCATCCGCAGGTTTCAAACCCATGAACCCCGTGGAGATAAGCCGGCCGGTATGCCGTTACACCAGCGGATTCTTCGCTACTATATATTGGCTTAGTTTTGTTTTGTTATGCTTTCGGCGGTAGAATGTGGTTAAAAGGTGGTTGGCGGGGTTGGAACCCCCAACCAACTCCCTACTAAAATGCCTATGCACCAACATGCCACCGCGGAATTCTTAAATATAAATAGGGTTAAGTTTCTTTTGTTAAAGATTTGAGGCCGAAAATATAACAAATGGCTTTTTAAAGCCAAAACAAACTAAACCCACCTAACCAAATGCCAAAAGGGGTTAGAGAGAAATTGTGTACGAATTGTAATTTTTGGCAAAGGGGTTATTTTTGTTATTATTTTGGTTAAGCCTATTTAGGCTTATTATTTTGTATAAAAGGAGGGTGTGAGGTGAGAGTTGGATATTGATAATTTTTCAAGTGTTAGAATTCAGAAACTCAGAGATAGAGAGTGAGTATTTGCAAGGTGTTTCTCTACACCAAAAATTGTAAATTTGTAAGTGAGAGATTGAGAGGAGTCCACACAGATTCTGCAAGCTTGGAGATTTATAAGAAAACACTTGTTGTGTTTGGCAATCTTAATAAAGCGGTCCTACAATTGAGAAGCGGACTCAGAGACGTAGCTCATCCTAAGCGAACTCCGTTATCAAGTGTGCTCTTCCTATTTTCTCTTTGTCTCATTATTTCTTCAGTATTTTGATTCTTTAAGATTCTAAGTTATGTTTATTTGAACTGGAATAAGTGAATTTGTAATAATTTCATCGCTTTAGACGCATAACCATGCATTACTGCTGTGATCGGGAATAATTCTGTAAATGGATTAAGTTTTTCAAATAACTTTAACGTCCTAGTTTCAGGTCAGTTGGTATCCCCTGACAAGAAGTATATTCTGAGAAGATTTCTTAATCAGGAGAAGGAGAAATATTTTGTAATGCTCGAAGAAACTAAGGCTACCAAATTCACCCTTGAAACTAACTTAAAATTTATTTGGAATTATTATAAATTATTTACTACCTCTCATGAGAGAGGTCGAGGGGGAGCGGCCATCTTGATTTCCAACCATTGGGCCCAATGGGTCACTGGACATGGCTCCTCCCCCTGCAATAGATTGGTTTGGGTCACCTTAGATAAAGAAGGTGAGAACTTTGGAGTGTGCACAATTTATGCGTCTAATGATTACAGAGAAAGGATCAAATTGTGCAATGGATGACCAATCTACAAGCTATCTCCTGGGTTGTGGGGGTTGATTTCAATATGATTGAGCAAACAGAAGACAAATGGGGAGGAGTGGACATGTCCTGGAAGGGAAGTGAAAAGCATTTTTGGTAGAGAACCAAAAATAAGCTTAGGTTGATAGACCCTCTGCAAGGGAACAAAAAGGACTCTAAAGGGATTCGATTCACGTGGTGTAACACTCAGAAAGGAGGCAATAGGATCTATTGCAGACTTGATAGGTTCTACGCCAATAAGGATTTTTTCTCTTATAGACCAAATAGTGATGGTTTCATAGTTCAATTTTGTCCTTATTCCCTCTCTGACCACCATCCAATCAATTTTTTCCTAGTCTCTTCCAATGATGGTTCAGAAAGAACAAAGAAGAAAGATAGCTTTATTCTCAACACTTGCTTATTAAAAGATACTAATTGCCAAGATGCTATTGAAACTCTTAGAGAGATTAACAAATGGTTGCTAAAGGATTTCTCTTACATCGAAAGGTGGAATAAAAATGTGAAGGGATGGAGGAAACTTTTCCAAACAATTGGCAAGAAAAGAGCTTTGGATAGAAGGAAAGAAGAGAGTGGTCTCTAGGATAGTTTTTTTGAGGCTAAATCAAGACTGCAAAAGAATCTGGAGAATATTTTACTTTGTGACCAAATTGTCCTGGCCAAAAGAAGGTTAAGGAATCTCCAAGCTCATAAAGTGCAAGGGAAAAAATCAGATCCAAGCTGAACTGGCTCAAGAGTGGGGACAAAGGATCCAAATTTTTCTTCAATTACTTAAAGGAGAAAAAATTAAAGGAGAAAATTGGTCAGATCTAGGATGGCTCACATATGCTCTCTTCTCAAGAAGAGATCTTAGAGAAATTACACACCTTCTTCAAAGAGCTCTTCACCTCAAAGGATGGGGGACAAGCCAATTCTAAGGCTCAAGAGCTCATTAAAAACCTCATTCCAAAAAAGATTGTAGATGAGGATCTAGCCATGTTGGATGCAGATATTACAAAAGAGGAGATTGGAAGGGAAATTCTCTCCATGAGCAATGATAAATCACTAGGTTGTGATGGATTTCCTGTTGAATTCTATAAATCCTTTAAGGATTGTATCTTTGAGGATTTATTACAAGTTTATAAAGAGGCTCTAAGCAGGGGATCCCTTGGGAAGGATATAAATAGAGGAGTAATCAAGTTGATTCCCAAAGGAGTAGACAAGTCTCTAGTCAAGAACTGGAGACAAATTACCTTATTAAACGTCTCCTATAAAATCTTGGCTAAGATTGTTGCTTTAAGGCTGGTCAATATTCTACCAAAGTTCATAACCAACACTCAAACAGGGTTCATAAAAGGGTGGTATATTCTTGAAAATCTGATAACGATCTAGGAAGCTCTAGAATGGGCCAAGCAGTCTGGGAAAGATGTACCAATGCTTCTTCTCAATTTTGAAAAAGCTTATGATTAGGTGGAGTGGAACTTTCTAAGGACTACTCTCCAAGCTTTTGGTTTCCCCAAAAACTTTTGCAAGATGGTGAACACCCTCCTAAAAGATTCCTCAGCATAGGTTGAGGTTAATGGAAAACTTTCAGAGGTGATAACCTAGAGAGATCAATTAGACAAGGTTGTCCCCTTGCCCTAGCCCTCTTTGTGATTGCCTTTGATGCTCTCTTTTATCTGCTAAAAGATAACTCTTTCTCTCCCAAAATCAGGGGTATCAGACTTCCTAACTATACAGAGCTAACGAATGTACAATTTGCAGATGACACATCCTTCTTTGTTGAGATGGATCAAATCAATCTAGAATCTCTAATGAAAAAGTTGGACTTATACTGTCAAGCCTCTGGGGAAAGATTGTCAAAACCCAAATCTACATTCCTTGGGTGGAAAGAGAACCCCCCCAGATTGGCTGACTAGATTTGGCTTCCAATGGGGAGGCCCAAATAAGCTGGTTAGGTATTTGGGGATCCCCTTTGTAGTCAACCTAGACCTCAAGGAAATGTGGAACTGGGTCAGAGATAGAATTGATAAAAATATTGCAAGGTGGAATAGACACTACCTCTCGCTGGCAGGTAGAATACAAGTGTACCAAAAATTACTCTCCTCCTACAGTGTTTACTTCACCTCGGTTTGGTTTTTCTGTAGCTACCAAATCAACGAAATTCAAAAGAGAATAAGAGAGTTTCTTTGGTCGGATGGAAAATGAAGAAGGAAGAGTCACTCGGTAAAATGGGATTGGTGTTTCCTTTGGAAGCTCTAGGGGGCATTGGTTTGAAGGACTTAAAAACTCAAGGCATTGCCTTGGCTGCTAAGTGGGTTCTTAAATATTTGAATGGTAATGAACCATGGAAGGTTCTGATCAAAAATAATATCCAGGGGCAGTTCCTAAGAAGGCCAAGACATGGAAGTTGCTCCCCCTAAGTGATATCTTCCTCAATAATCACTCCATGATGCTGGCAAGCTCCCCAATTTTTAGGAGCATTTGGAAGGCTTGGGAGCTAATAAAACACAAGGCCCAACTGAGAACTTGTAATATTATCCTTAAAAATAATCAAAAATGTCAACCCTTTAGCTCTATTTGGTGGAACTAGAGCATAACAGCAAAGCCCTTGCCCTACTGCAAGGGTTCTCGGCAAAAAGTTGGAACTGCAAAGGCATTAAGACCTTTGGGAATATTCTCTCCAATGGTGGCTTGAAATCTTGGAATGCTTTGAGATTTGAGTTCGACCTCCCCACATCCAACCATAGAACCTTCTCTATGCTTTGGGAGGCTTGTAGTGATGTAGTCCTTTTGATTGATGTTAATACTTGTCTTGACCCTACCAATGACATTATTTGGTGTGATGGCTCCAAAGCTAAAAATGTCAAGGCTAAAATAATTTATAATGAGATCTTAGAAGGCAATTTTGTTCTTAATCATGTGAATGCTTGCTGGGGACTAACCGTGAATAACAATGAGTGGAAAAAAATATTGCTCTAGTTTGGCATAACTCCATGGAGCCTAAGAAGGCTTGCTTTAGATGGCTTGTGCTCTTGCAAAAACTTCCTATTAAAATTAATTTTGTTGATGTTGCAATTTGCAACAAGTGCAGGGTTTTGGAATCCTGTAAATATATTATTTTTTATTGCCTTTATGCTCAAGAAATATGGAGATTATTCTGTCACAATTTAGATGTTTGGAACAATTGTGGTAAAATCCTTTGGAAAGAAGTTACTTTTCTTAATTTTAACATCAGTAAAGATTGTAAGTTTCTTTGGTATTGGCTAACCAATGAAATATTGTGGCATATTTGGAAAATGAGGAATGAGAATAAGTTCATGGGAATGAAGAGGGAACTTACTGAGTCTCACAAGAAACTCCACCTTGAAATATTTCTATCACGGTTTTCAATGCACGCCTACTGGATCTCATTAGTTGGGATTTTTACACTTCATAAGAGAAGGATCAACAACCGTTAACAAAGAAGATCTGGGAATCTTTTGCAGGGCGCTTGAAGAGCTTCAAAAGGAGGTTAATGAAGCTGCCAACAAAAATAGAGCAACTGAAATGGACCTTCCAGGAG
>VDFB02052472.1:0-12002 GCA_007258455.2 Sequoia sempervirens
ATTGTATTTTCTACTTCATTGCTTTTTTGGATATTTGTGGAGTTGGAAACACCAAAGTGGGGGTTTGACTAAGGAAAACCCCTATATAGCCCTGACAATTTTCCCCTCCTTTTGTGTAGGTGAATGTATGTATGGATCTTGTTGGAAAACTAACACCTTTGTGAGATAATATTCATCACCATAGATTTTATCTACTTTATTTATCATCCAACATTTACTTCTTGTACTTTATTATTCTATTTATTTCATTAAAATCAATCAGCTATGATGTCAATAGGTTTATAGTATTTTCCTTACTATACTTCTCATTTTTTGATTGTACAAATGCCAATGCGCTAGAGAGATGCTAGCCTACTGCACTATTGTCCTCGACCCACACTATCATTCATAGATAGAGAGCTATTTAACCTATGTGGTTTAGACTCTAGAAAGTAGATCATCTAGCCCCAAATAGATTTTTTAGTCTATAGAGTGATTGAAGCACTTGATAGTGCTCTTCATTCTCGGTCTTCATCCTAAAACATTTGTTAGAGTGAGGTAAGTTAGGGTAGCCCTCCGCTCTCGAATCTCCATGACTTGGAGCCTTGACATGGTTGGTCCCCCTCTCTTACATTTTTGGTGAACCTGACACGAACAATGTCTATCCATTCACCGATGTTGAGACTTTTCCCTTGTACTTGGTGATTGTTGAACCCTGAGTGTTGTGAAGGCTTATGAGCATCACAACCCAGTCCACAACTTTTGGGTACATTGTTAGGAGAAGCATGTGACAGTTACCCATGGAAAATACAAAGGTCACTTGTAGTTTCACCTGCAGTTTTTCCATATGTATAGCTACTGACTATACTACTAGTTTCCCCACAAGTTATGTTGATGAGATGGGTTTCATAGAAGAAACAACTCATGTTCCTACCCATCCACCATCTCCTATGGTTTCATCCATAGATGAGGATGATGTTGTGCATATTCCTATGGAAAATGTTATGACTTTATATAATAGATTGCTAGACCTTGTAAATCATTTAGAGAAAGTAATGAGCATGGTGAGAGCCGCTAGGCTCACTCGTGAGGTGAGACATTTTTTAGGGAAGGATTGAAAAAGCATAGAGTTTGTACAAGGCCTAGCTAATCTAACTGAAGCTTATATCCCTTCATAGAGGCCTAAATCAGGTACCACCCGAGGGGAAGTGATTGATGCCTATGAAAGAAAAATAGGTGTTTCAACGCCCACCATGGCCATATGCATGGATAAAATAGGGCCCTTGATTAGTGTATCTTCTACTTCTCAAAGGCCTAACACTCTCAAGGTGAGTAAAACACCACTTGGGTTTCGTTTCACCTAGGCTCCTACTACCCCTGGCTTTGGGGACTCTGGTGGAATGAGTAAAGGTGGTTTTGGTAGCAGAGGTGGTACTAGTAGAGTAGGCTTTGGTGGGGGTCATTGTGGTGATTTTAGTAGTGGAGTTAGCTCTAGTGGAGGCCCTACCAGTGGTGGTGTCTCTGGTAGTGGTTATAACAGTGGCTCCAAAGGCAATTCTAGTGGCAGTGGTTTTGGAGGTCCCACTAGTCCTTTGTCATATTTTGACCCTATTTTGAATGCCCTTCTTCAAAACATGGGTCAAATACAAAACCAGTTGGCAAGAATTTCCCAAGTCTCTACCTAGCCTATCTTTCATCCTTTCTTCTAACATAGCCCATTTTTTCGGTAGCAATCTCGAGCACTCCCTTTCCACAAGGAATGGAGATTCCAAAATTTGAGAAGGGTGACAAAGGGGACCTACAAACACACATGTGTCTTCCTTTATGTGATGTGTATATACTTCTTCCATCATGATGCAATGATGGAAAAATTATTTCCTTGATCAACTATTCCTTACCCAACAATTCTATATTTTTATTTAATCAACTTGTAAATTAGTTTCTCTAACACTTCCAAGCTAACATCAATTTGAAGATGACCTTCTCATATCTCGTTCGAGGTAAGCAGGGGGATAGCGAGAAGATAAATGATTTCATAACATGATATCAAGTGCTCTTCTCACATATCACATACCCATTGCTCAATTCTGATGTGCAGAACATGTTCATAGGTAACCTATAGAGACCTTCACAAGAAAAAACTTTCCCTTATGAAATATCCTTCTTTCATGCATCTATGTGTCATGTTACAAGAATATCAAAAAATGGTAGTTCAATTTGGGGGATCCTCCTCATGCTCTTGTTCAAAAGGAAAATCATTGTATCTATCTTAGGAAAAGGTAAGGCTATTGCAAATGTAGTCACCATGAAAAATGATAATGGCCTCAGATGCAACAAAAAGTTTACAAAGTTGGTAGAATCTTATTCTTCCATCTTCTAAAAGTTGTTGAAGGATAAGATCATAACCTTGGAAAACCCTCTAGCTCTCACGGAAATTTATCCTGATTGGTATGATGCAAATACTTTCTATCAATACCATTGGGTTAATGCAAATGATATCGAATGTTGTATGTACCTACATCATGAAATACAGGATCACATCAATGATGATACCATTCACCTCAATGGGATGAAAAAAATGCAAATAAATCAATGGGAAATTCCAATAGTGAATTGTAGATCTACATGAACATGTTACTATCACATTCTACTAACTTGATTATTGATCTCTTTGATTCTTCCAATTATCCTTCAATGTACATTAATATGGTCATAGTTACCCCTTCCTCGTAGCCTATGATTGGTTTTCCAGATGCAATTTTCACTTCAAAGGACATGCCCTTGAATAACAAGCCCTCTCTCCTCTACATTCCTGATCACCTCCATGGGAACATTATGACAGGGGTCCTAGTTGACCCGGCGAGCCAAGTGAATGTTATTACAAAGGAGAAATTATGGTTGAATTCATGGTAGAGAGAGGAGTATGAAGAAACAAATTCTATGATTCCTATGCACGATGGCCTCTCTCTCAAGTCATATTGGCTCAACAAGTATTTTCTTCCTTGTTGGACCTAGGACCATGAATACAACCTTTGACACTATTCTAGAATCTGATTTGTTCAGGGTGAAGTTAGGCATCCCGTGGCTAGCTTCTATGAAGAAAATCACTTCCATCATTCATAAATTTCTAAAATTATCACATGAAGGAGTCATTCGTGTCATGCATGACACTAGATATCAACCATTGGTATCCCATTGAGGCTATTCTTTGGATCATTTTTGGCTCACCCCGATTGGTTTACTTCCCTTGATAATGAACCTACTTTACCGAAACTATGTAAAATATAAGACTAGGGGCAAGGGATAGCCAAAAGTGACTCCTTGAGTACTACAGTAGCAAGTTACCTTCTCTTTCCAAAAGGGAAAGGAGAGGTCTCCTTATTCTCAGGGTGCCTCATCTGCTCCTCTTTTTGAAGAAGAGTTTTGGATGTCCATTCTTGGATTCCACATAAGATGTCCAATGGTTCCTACTTGATGTGAATTCAATATTAGTATATCAAACCTTCCTATTTTATGTCCTAGACCTTGGCCCTACCTTTATGGTAGAAGGAAGTGTCCTTGCAAGGAATCCTCTATGTCTTGGCCTCCACAACCTCCTACCTCTCTTGTTCCCAAAGCAGTGAATGGGAAGAGTCCCACTGCCAAGGTGCTAGAGTTGACTCCCCTCACTATCTCTCAACCTCTCCCTCCTACTCCCATTTAGGAGTTTGTCCCTCCATCAGAGATGATTGTGATAGTGGTACAGGGGCACCCAAGCTCTTCAAGGAACACTTCAAGAGTCAGGAGAATGCAGGGGTCATGAAGACCTATCAAGAATCTGATAACATTAATTATGACATCTTGAAGCCTATAATGGCTTTTGAAATGGGTAAAAGCATTAAGGGAGTCAAAAGTCCTAAGGGTCTTGATAAGGACCCTAGGACCAAAATGCGTCGCAAGTGGACCAAAGGTGTCCTAGGAGTTTAAATAGGACTATAATGTTTTAATTAAGTCAAATAAGGTTGAATGATGAAATGCAATAATTTTTTAAGCTTTATAGTTAGTAGGAATTAATAAAATAAGAAGTTAGAAATTCAAATTTTTGAAATCCAACTTTGAGACGGTAAGTAGGATTTTTGAGGTTTTACAATAATTATGCATTGAAATCAATCCAAAGGGTATTTGTAGGATCATGATGGGCCAAAAAGTGGCAATATTATGGGTATTTGTAGGGTATGTGGCTGGTGACTTTTTTTAACAAAAAATAGATGAAATGAAAAGGGTTTTTAGAGGAGATTCTCAACTTTCCACCAATATAAATTAAGCTTTAGTTTGAATTTAATAAATAATTATTATTCATTTTCTATTAGAATTACTAATTTAAAAGTCCCCGGGATTTAGGATGATTGAAAACATATATAACTTTCAAATAGTATCACATTTTTGAATCCAAAAAAATGCATCACATTCTATGCTTAGTATACTATAGATTAAAAAAATAAAAAATTAAATTTCATGAAGTTTTAAATGTTAAGGTGGTCGGTATATATGATTTTTATATTCTTTAAAATTTGTATAAAAATCATAATTAATTATTTAATTGGAATTTTTTTCTTTTAAAATATGCACTCATTCAAAAACAGTCCCCATTTTACATATAAAAATCTTATAAAAAAAATATTATCATTTTATTATATGGTTAGGTGGTCGTATTTATACCTAATACTTTGCTTTTCTCCTCCTCCCTAAAATTTCAAGTATCACTGCATTGAAATTCAAATTTTCACCAAATAGATTTTATTTATTTTTAAATAAACCTAGTAGTTTAAAAACTACATTCAATTTTCTACATATTCTATTCTTACACATTTTTGAAATAATATAGATAACTTATTCAAATTTTTACATCAAGTTACCTAACATTGATTTTTCTTAACTTTTTGCCACTTAAGGGGCTATATTTTCCATGATGATCCTGCACATGCCCCAAAATGGTTGGATCAATTGGGTAAAGGTTCTACAAAGCTAGATAATTCATTTGTATGGAAGTTGGGTTGCTGGTACAGTTTTTGTACAGACTATTCTCAGAAAAGTCAATAGAACTTCCATTTTTTTAGATTTTCTTGTGTTCTTTTGATGAACTATTGATTGCTATTGACAATATAATCAATTGGATGATTTATGGATTTTAAAATTCATGCATTCAACTCTTTTTATGCCTTGATAAATGTTACAAATCAATTTCTTGTATATTATATCTGATTGTCTCAAGGAAAATACTAATTTTTCATTGATTTTGAGAGTCTTAATGAATGAATGATTCATTTCATGGGAGATTGTGACTGTAACTTGCAAAATGGAGGCTAAGGTATAGCAGTGGGAGTTCTACCTGAACAAGGGGAATGTTTTTGAGTTTGGATTGATTAAATATGTTGATCTAATGATCAAAAGTTAGAGAAAAGATTATGGAAGTGTTTGGAAGGTTGGTAAATAAAAAGCCCTAGTTTTGGAGCCATTTATTAAGGGTTTTGTGTTTAGGAGTATTAAAGGTGTCATAGAATCCTAAAATCTTGAAAATACTTAGTTTTGAGAAATTTTAAGACACTGTTGAAAGTATCATAGTCAGGGGATAAGAATGGAATAGGGTTTCTTTGAAAAAGAGGGCTAATTAGGCCTTAAATTTGAGAAAACACCAGATTTTGGTAGGTTTGATCCAAAACAAGTACCACCAGGGTTTTGATATGTTGTGTTTCAGCATGAAACACCCTTGAATAAATCATTATATTGGGGATTCCTTTGGAAAATTTGAGTGAAAAGTCAAAAAACCATTGCTGGAGGCCTAGTTGGGCTAGAAGCCTAGTCAAGGTGAGAAAGTGGAGTTTTGTCTGAGACAAAGGTTTGGGGATTTGTAAACATTCAAGACAAGTTTTTTTGAGTCTCTTAAGAGTGTTCCAAGGGTTTGGGTCCATAAGGAAAGCATACAAGTTTATAACTGCACTATTGAGGCTTGTCTCCATTAGGGTGCCTGGAAGATGGTTTGAGATTGCATCACTGTAATCCTTGAAATCTTTGTGTTCTTTCAAAAGTACCATACCCTCTACATCAGATAGAAACCCCTATGGCTGAGTAGGAGCCTTCTATCCATTCTCATTTCCCAGCCTCTGGCTCCTAGAGTCACAAAAACTGGCTTGTGTGCAAGCATAAGCATCAATGAAAGGGTCTGGCTACTAAGTAGGATGCTTTATAGAGGAAAGATGGGGAGCCAACCACCCATGTTTAAGGTCCTCCCTTTGTGTCTTCCTCCCTTGTCCCCTCTTCCTTGGTTCAATTGAACTCAATTCTACTTATAGCTCCTACTACGAGAATGAGCACCCCTAACCTTCAAAATGTGTAGGTGTTCATTTCTTTTTCAGTCAAGTGGCCTCTTTTGATATCCCTTTTGAAAATATTTCCATTCCCTTAGAAGCTCATGGACATGTCAAACACCTTGGTGGTGTTCACCTTAATTTTCTCCTCCTCTATGACTCTTTCCAAGTGTCTATGGGGAGTTCACATCCTTCGACAAAGAAGAAGGTGGAGGTTGGCCCTTCCAGTAATGGCAGGTGTAAGAGGAGTCCACCATCTCCAAAGGGTGGTCCTACATTAGCATGCATCATCCTAGTAACATATCTAGTTACAGCTTCCACTAAGTTTTCCATTTCTCCTGAGTCTCTCAATGATCCAAGCAGTGAATCTTGGGTGCTGCCTTTCCCATCCATTGAAGTCACACATGGCACTCCCATGAAGTCCACATTTGACTCTTTGGATGAGTTCCTAGCCTTGTCATTGATCTTCACAAAATCACTGACCATTTCTCCACAAGAATTGAGTGGAGGAGACCTCAAAGAGCCTCCTTCCTTGGATCTTGTTGCGAGAGGTTCATAAGGTTCTCCTCTTAATATTCCACCATTGTAGGCTCATCCACCTTCCTCGTATAATGATCTAGATTGGGAAGTAGAGTACCTCTTGGTTGATGAGTGTTAGGGGGTGCCTCTTCTTTACCTTTAGATTAGGTGTGTGTTTGCTATGACGTGTTCCCTTTTGCTTGTGTTATGTGTTCCTAAATGACCCTTGTCACCCTTGTAGGTGCTTGGATAGAAGAGTGATTATGCATTGTAAAACTTGAACCTCTATTTGTTCCATCATTCTTCCTTTATTATGTGTATTGATTTTCAATGAATTAGGGATGATGCAAAGTGTTAGGGACATTTAGGCTTCCCTTCCAAGTTGACCCAATTTTTTATTTTTACTTTTTCTTCTTGTACATTCTTCACGTTATCTAATATAGTAGGGGGTTGATGACAGTTCATCTATATACTATTAATATACTTCTATATTTATGAGCAACTCTAACCTTGAAATATCATATCACCCCTATGTGTCTTGTTCATAATGTCACTATTTCTCTTTCTCTCTTTTATATTTCTCTATTATTTTCTTGAGTTTTCCCTCGTGTGTATGACAACGTCACTTTCACAATATTTTGACTTTTAGAAAATGCATTCATAGCCAATGACTCTTTTATGGAAATTCCTTGAATTATTTTCCAAAAAATCACATTCTAAACTTGGACCCCTAGTGGAATGTGTTTCCTTCATCTTGAGTTTGAAAAAAACAATTTGAATAAATTTCCTCTAAGGATGCAACATCTTTTCCTATGGGAGAAACCTTGACCTTCCCCTCACAAGGGGGAATTTTCTTCCTTTCAAATTCCTTGATGAAGTGACCATATTTTGAAAGGATTCGTTGATGGTGAATCGATTCCTAGAAAAAATTCTTACACTTTCAAATAGTGTGTCCCTTGAGTGGAAACCTCTTCTTTTGAAGGGTTCTCGAGGGATCCCTTTGAAAATCTTCCAATTTTTTGACTATCTATGTGACTGTCTACTTATCTGCCTACATGGTTGTTTTTTTATTTTATAACATGTTTTATCTATGGATTAACATGTTTTTCAGGTGCACCTATGAAGCCACTTTCTAGTCTAACTCTATGGAGTCCCCTTTCACTAGGCTCCCTTTATGAGAGAGTACTTGGGGGAATGCCTTCTTTGTAGGTCTATAGGCTTGCAAAACACTTAGATCCTATGATATTTCTCCATCATTAGCTTAAGGTCCTTCAGTGCACTTTTTGGAACTTCAAAGTTCCATGGAGCTATTAAGTCCTTTAGTTTGAACCTCCTCAAGAGTGAGTAATTGTGGAGTCCTTTTCCTACCTTGCACTTTCCAATTCTCTAGATTGTTGTCTACTTCCTTGACAGTTTAGGTATACATGTCTAACTCTTCGATCTACTTTACTGAACACTCATCGATACTCATTCTCACTAAAGTGGTGGAAAACTATATAGGAGTGAATTTTCACCCCTTGTGTAAATTCCCCTTTTGTATACCCTCACCTTAGAAAATAAAATCTAAAGAAAAAATTCCACATCACTCACATACCTTCCATCAACTTGGTATGTGTTTTGTGTGTCAGTAAGGAAATTTTTATCAGGGACATGAGAATGATGCATTGATGTCTGTGCAATACTCTATTGTACCTAAGAAATTCCTATCTTTGGAGTCTACAGGGATGTTACACACCTGATTGGGGTCAAATTTGAATGCCTCTATGTGACCAACTAACTCAAAACAACTCCTTTTGGCCTTCAAATCCATCCATTTTCACTTAACTTCATCTTCTAAACACTCATTCAATCTCTCTAACAATTTCACTCTATTTTCTCCACACTTTGGTATCTATTATGCAAACTCTTGAAGCATTCTACTAGCATTTTCATAGCTTGATACTCCATCAACCTCACTCTTACACATGAGACTGCCATGAAAGTTGCGATCTTGGAGTCTTGTGAGTCCTCCCTTCATCACCATTATGGTTGTACTGACTTTTCCAAGTTCGTTGCTTGCATTCTCCCTTCGTTGGACTTGAGAGCCTTTGGGTGGAGGTGGTAACTCTTCACTTTCCCTTTTTTGGTTTGATTGAGTAGCATGGTATTGTTTTTTAGTGTTCAACAATCTCTCTTTCATTTCCTTTATCATATTTTCTACTCCATTGCTTTTCTAGTTGTTTGTGGAGGTGCAAACACCAAAGCGAGGGTTTGAATGAGGCAAACCCCTATACAGGGCTCTCCAACAATTTTCCCCTCTTTCTTGTGTGTAGGTGAATGTAGGCTTGGAGCTCATTGGCGAACTAGTTCCTTTATTAGATAATATTCATCACCCTAGCTTTTATTTACTTGATTTATCATCTTTTCATTTACTTCTCATACTTTATTATTTTGTTTAGTTCATGAAAATCAATTAGCTAGGCTATCAATAGGTTTCTAGTCTTTTCCTTATTATACTTCTTATTTTCTGACCATACAAACACTAGTGTACTAGAGAGATACTAGCACACCATGCTATCATCACAGACTAACCACCTAACCACAATAAAATCATAAATATTTTTATAAGATTTTAGATACAAGTAGAGGACTCATGTCCCAATGTGATTTTTTTTTTTTGTAATTTTTTTCCATGTAAATAATTAATTATGAATTTTTATTACAACTTTTAAAATATTAAAACTTGTATGTCTAACCACCTTACTTGGTCAAAACTTTATGAAATTCATTTTTTTTTAATCTATAGTAGGCAAAGCATAAAATGTGATGCATGTTTGATTCAAATGTGATACCATTTGGAAGCTATAGATGTTTTTCAATCAATCCTATCGATTAGGACTTTAGTCGTAATTCAAATAGAAAATGAATAATAATTATTTATTAAATTCAAAGTAAAGCATAATTTATATTGGTGGAAAGTTGAGAATCTCCATTAAAAACCCTTTTCGTTTCATCAATTTCGGGTAAAAAAAAGTTATCAGCCACATGGGCCATCATATCACTTACACATTGCCACTTTTGGCCCATCATGATCCTACACATACCCACTCTACTCTTGGCTCTCCATGACCTAGATCCTTGACGTGGTTGGTCCCCCTCTCTTACAAAAGATTATTCTAGAACAAGCTAGATGAGAATGGAGAATTTTTCAGAAATAAGGCTAGAACTTTGTACAAAGGCGAGTCACAAGTGGAAGGAATAGATTTTTAGGATACATTTTCTTTAATGGAAAGAATGGAGGCCATTAGGATTTTTTACGAATTTGCAACACATAATGATTTTGATGTTTATCAAATGAATGTGAAGTTTTCATTCTTGAATGGTGAGTTAGAAGAAGACGTATGCATTGAACAACTAGAAGGATTTTAGTTATTAGATAATCCTAATAAGGTTTGTAGATTGAAGAAGGAATTATATGGACTCAAGCAAGCTCTCAGAGCTTGGTATGCAAGATTGGATAGGCACTTGTAGTAGGGATTCAATAAAGGTACCATAGATAGAAATCTTTACTTTAAAGTCAAGAAGGATCAAATTTTGATTAAGGTTGTGTATATTGATGATAATAATCTTTGGGAGAAATGAAAGTATGTTCAAGAGAATTGAATTCTTGATGCAAAAAGAGTTTGATATGTATATGTTTGGGGAGATGAATTTCTTCCTTAGGCTACAAATTTGTAAGATAGAAAAATGAATATTCATTTCACATTGTCAAAGTATGTCAAGGAAATGCTAAAGACGTTTGGAATGGAAGGACCTAAATTGTTATGTACTTTTATGGTTATTGGTTGCAAGTTGAGAAAAAAATAATGAATCACATAAGACTAATCAAATAAAGTGCAAATTAATGATTGCTGGGCTGCTATATCTAACTGCTACTAGATTAGATATCATGCATGTAGTTTGTCTTGTGTCTAGATTTCAAGAAGATTCTAGAGAATCACATGTGGGAGTAGTAAAGAAGATATTCAAATATTTGCAAGGTACTATAGACTATGGTTTGTGGTATCCAAAAGATATTGATTTCTCTTTAAGTACCTATACAGATGTAGATTGGGTAGGATGTGTGGATGAAAAAATAAGTTAAACAAGAGGTGATTTCTTTCTTGGAAGCAAATTGGTTTCATGGTTGAGTAAGAAGATTCAATGTCATTAGCTACTATAGAGGTAGAGTACATTCCAACAACATTTTGTTGCACACAAGCATTGTGGATGAAGTATACATTGAAGGATATCAAAATATTATATGATGAACCTATTTCTATCCTATGTTATGATACAAGTGCAATCAATATATCAAATCGAATAGTATATTTTTGGCACCTTAGACCTTTCTAGCACTTCTAGGGTGTTTCACCTACAAGGAGAAAGTAGGGCCAAAAGTCTCACTAGGTTCACTCAAATTATGTAATGTATGATGTTATTTGAACTAAATGGAAAGATCTAAGTGCAGTTATATGAACTAATTGAATGATTATGTATGCAAAATCTAACATTTATGTAATGTTGGAAAATATAATGTGATATGAAAACAATGAATTATGAATGGGTGTGTGCAAGAAGTTGAGTCCACTTTTTGGCAAAAAAGTGGAAGTGTTTTCCCTTATTTTCAGCATTTGACACATTTGACCTTAAAATTTGAAGCACTTAGAGATGGAATCTTCAAAAAAGTCACTAATCATAAAATGTAGTACTTGGAGTCTAGTTTCCAAATATGTAATTTATTTCAATACCTACATTGTAAAAATTGATTTTCAATAGGCGTTTCTAAAAACCACTATTTAAAAGTCATTGTTTTTAACCATACCATGAATGTGTACAACATCCATATTTTTACCTAAATTATATTTTTTCAAATCCCTTTTGGGAAAGAAAATATTTGTGACTTGAAGCTTGTTTCGATATTTTTTTATGGTATTGAATTTTTAATTAAATTTTATTAGGCATATTTAATAGTTTTGAGAAAAATTGTTATGCGATGCATAAGATGACCTAAACTTATTATTTTTTGATCTTTTTTTTCAAATTGAAAAGAATTGTCTGAAGTTTGTTCTCGTGCAATCCGTTCGTCAAAATGTTATGTTGATCAAAAGATATTAAAATACTAAAAAACATGATAATTCA
>VDFB02052474.1:0-27952 GCA_007258455.2 Sequoia sempervirens
CTGATTTCATCATCTATAAATCAAAATTAGAGTTTAAAACCTTAATACATATCAATCATCAATGTATCATAGACCAAAAAACAAGTTCGACTTCTCAATACATATCAACTTCAAGTTTCAGTATCAATAAAAATTATCTATCCTAAATTTCTTCTACGACTGAAACTCAAAAGTTTTTGTCGCTGCTGTGTGGGTGGTACTGAAGTAGATGGTATAGGTGCAATGTCCTCAATAGAAGCCTCAACAGGTGCCCCAACAAGTGCCTCATCCATAGGGATAGGATCAAATTGTGTATGTGAAGAAACAACCTCTATTGGTTGACCAAGCTCGCCTTCTTCCTCCTCATAGGCTGCCACCTCTGCTTCCCATTCAGCTGCATCTGCCTCCCTCTCCATCTCAGCGAACTCATCATCACTTATCCATGGTTCCACATTGACCTCATCAGGCTCAGCAACCCAATCTGAGTATGGATCAATGTCATCAAGGTCAAGTGCTTCATGTGAACTCAACCCTTGTACCTTCTTCTCATGCAACCGAAGGTTGTAGCGCACGTAGACAAGGTCATTCAAACGCTTTTGAGTCAACCGATTGCGCTTCTTTGTATGAATGGCCTCAAAGACACTCCAGTTGCGCTCACAACCAGATGCACTACAAGGCTGAGATAAAATACGAATGGCAACCTTTTGAAGATTAGGCGTTGTGGCACCATAATCTTCCCACCACAAATCTGCAATGATAACCATTTATAACTTAGTAAGGATTTAATAAACTTAAACATTAACATAATGTCATAAATAGTAAAATAATATTAAACACATAAATTTGTTACCTGGCTGTAGAGTGTCTCTCCTACGAATGCAATCCTTGGAAGAAAACAATGGCCCTTCGACCCTCTTATAGCTCTGTATCTCATCAAGTATGAGATCTTGAAGGTCATCATTACTAACCAATCTTTCAATACATGTATTGAGGTCAACTTTAACCTCTGCATCTGCTCTGAAAGTAGGAGAGAAATAAAACTTGGGGTTCAAAAGGTAGGCAGCAGCATGAATATGTTGGTGGAGTTGTCGGTTCCACCTCCGATCTATTATGCGCCATATGGGTTCATATTTGGTCTTGTTTGACCCATATAAATGTTGAATTGCCTCTTTGGCCTTATCCATGGCCTCATATAGATACCCCATGGGGCTTTTATCCCCATCCACCAATCGTAGAACTCTAACCAACGGTTCTGACACCTAAAATATAAAAAAATTAACAAAATCAGCAAGCTATAATATTATAAAGAAATAAAATAAATCATCAATAAATGTTTGAAAACTTACTTTGATGATCTCCTCCATTTGTTTGGCAAATCTATCATCAAAAATGGTCTTCTTGACCTTATCTGCTTCAGGCTTCTTGGAATAAGGACTCTCAAGCCATTTTTCACTCACAAACATGCGCTTGAGGTTGGGCAATGTAGCTAAAATGCTCTGCAAGGTGAGGAAATTGGTGGCAAAGCGTGTGACTCCTGATCGCACGAGATCCTTACCATCGGTGTGCTCTCTCATGAGACTTAGGACCCATGTGTGATTGTAGATGTACTTTGTGATATTCCTTCCATCTTCAACCACATTCTTCACCCAACTTATTTTCCCTATGTCCTCAAGGAGCAAGTCAAGACAGTGGGCAGCACAAGGGCTCCAAGATAATGTAGGATGCCTCGCCATTAGAAGTTTACCAGTTGCCACATATGCAGCTACATTGTCGGTCACAATTTGAATTACATTTTGAACTCCCACTTCCATCACCACCTCATCCAACATGTTGCACAAGGTCTCTGCATTTTTTGTTTCATTGGAGGCATCAACTGATTTTAGAAATACCAATTGTCCCCCTGAAGCCACTAGAAAGTTGATGAGTGTCCTATTTCTGCCATTTGTCCATCCATCAGATATAATGGTGCAACCATTCTTTTCCCAATTTTTTCTCTATTCCTCCACTAGTTTGTGTGTGTTTTGGATCTCATTCTGCAATAATGGCCCACTCAACTCATAATGACTTGGGGCCTTGAACCCCTTACCTGCCACAGTCAATGCAGTGACCAACTCTTCCCAATAAGGACTAGAAGCAACATTGAATGGAATATTGTTGTAGTACCAAAATCTAGCACATGCCAACTTCGCCTCATTTTGCAACTCTTTATTCCAAGAAGTACCTTCCAATGAAGGTTGTGCACCAAGAGTATTACGTGGAACAAAAAAACTAGAACTGAGGCTGCCCACACTTCTAGATCCTAATCCTCGTATCCGTGGCCCAAGAGAAGAAGAGCCTCCCATAGCCCTTTGTGACCCTGTAGAACTGGAATCTGCATATGGGGCTGCCATTGCCTCTGCTGCTCTCTTTTTACTTTCCTTCCTTTGGTCATATGCTGCAAGGAGTGCTTTGGCCTCCATCTCAACCTCTTCGGGTGCCTATTTACATGGTGTAGCATATCAACAAGGGATTCGTGCAAGGTGGTATTTCAACCGGTTTATGCCACCAAAATAAGACTTGGTGCAATGGTTGCAAATAACCTCTCCTCGTGTTGCACTTGGTGTTCCATGTTTCCAGCAAGGATCTCTTGGTTTACCACCACTCTTTTTACTTGCAAAAGCCATTAGTAAAATACCTAGCAAAAGAAAGGCAAGATAAACGTTAAGAGATAAAAAGTGAAGTTAAACAAAATAAATGAAACATATTAAAATTTAAGGATGATTGAAATTTGAAAGATTTGAATTTTGAAACATATTAAAATTAAAAATGATTGAAATATTTTAATTTATTAATTTATATTATGATAAATTGATAATAAAGAATACTCGAAAAGAAAATAATAACAAAAATAATGATATTGAAATAAAATTTGATATTTGAATATCATTATTTTAATTTTTTGTTATTATTTTCTTTTATACTATTTATTATTGTCAATTTGTCATAATATTAATATAAATTAATAATTTTCAATTATTTTTTATTTTAAATTTTAAAAATAAAATAAAATAAATTAAAAAATTTCAATTTTCTTTTGCAAATATAAGTTAGTATATTATTAATATTAATTATATATTATATTATAAGTTTTAAAAATAAATCAGATTGTAAATTAAAAATTAATATATTAAATTTCAAATAATAAAATGTATTATAACTTAAAGTCTTAAATTTAATACATTATTAAAAATTTATACAATATAAAATATTAAGAATTATTATAACAAAAAATACATAAATTTAAAGTTTTAAACAAATTATTTTTTGTTTTATTAAAATCTAACACTATTAAAAGCTAAATGAAATTTAAAACAAAATTTTAAGAATATAAACTATAGTTGAACTATGCACATACTTGGAAATTGGAATGAACAAAATGGAAGAATCGAAGTTGTAATCCAGACCAAACAATGAAATTTTCTTGCCTCCTGCGTTGATTTCTTTTTGCCATCGAATTTAGATTAGACACAAAAAAAGTTCTTTGGCTCCTGCGTCAATTTCTTTGCTGCCGTTTGGTTGTTTTTTCTGCCCTCATTTCAACTCCTGCCGTTGTTTTTTTTCACTTGCAATGGTTGCGACGTGAAATGAAAGGAAAGCGAATGCATTTCGTTGAGTTAAAGCGAAAAAATTAGGGTTAAAAAAATCCCACCACGTTTTGTCTTTCTTTGGCCGCGTTTTATAGAAATATTCATGTTTTTTTGCGCGTTTTTATCAAAACATGGCTGCGAGTTTTTGTGCGATTTACTCGCCTAGGTATTTGACACGTGATTACTCGCGAGTAGAGCGATTTTTTGTCGAGTTTTTCAACTATGACGATATGCATATTGCATGGTTTATATATAATGATTAAATGCTAATAAGTTTCAGAGTTTCAATTACAATTTACTTTGTACAAAGTCAACCCACAAACTAAGTACAAAGTTCCAAAAAATCAGACATAGTCAAGGACTCTTGCTGCTAGTAAGAGAGCTATACTAAAGGGCTGCAGGTCTTGATGGATTTCCTCAGTTAGAGCCTCTTCTGAGTCATTCAACTAGATTATTATCAAGGTTGGCCTTTGTTAGGATAACAAAATCATCAAGATTGAGAAGGACATCATCATTTGGAATGCACTTAGATTTTGAATTAATCTTATTGAGGTCAATTGGCTGGTCTTCTTCGGTGGTATGTGATTTTTTTTGTATAGAAATTAAATTTAGTAATTGACAGTGAAGCAAAAACAATGATTACAATTTATAATTACAATTGCAAGTATTTTGAAACTGTAACCTTGAGCTTTCTTTAGCTTCAGGCAAAGGTTGTGCTTAATGAACACCGAGTCATTCATTTGTTGCTGTGTCAAATGGTTGTGTTTCTTGGAATGTATGTGTTAAAAAACACACAAGTACGCTTGCAAGTGGATAAACCACATGGTTGACGTAAGTGCGTGTTGCTATCCATCAAATATTTTTGGCTTCTTGTCCACAAAAATATCACCATTGCCTTGAAAAACATAAACTATTTTGGCTTAATAGTTTTAATGTACATGTCTACAATATGGAGAGATTGTTAAAAGTTTATGGAGTCTATCTAGTTTGAAGGTCTTCTTGCCTTGCCCAACACTTGAGAAAAAACCCTTTGCCTACTTGTATATTGGTAGTTTTGCCAAAGTTGCATCCAATGTTTTTGGCGTAGGGAACATTTCTCTATGCATGAGTAGGCCTTATGTGACCTTAACATTAGCTTTGAATGAGTGGCTATAGAACAATGATGCATTCAAATAATGTCTAGTGAGAGAGGGAAGTGTATCATCGATCCCATCTCGTATCAATTATGTCCCACAATGGCATGTACTTGTCCTTGTTATTTTCTATCATATCTCTCATCACCACCTTGGCTCTATCCATTTCCTTATACAAATAGCCTACATGGGATTTCTTCACTTCCATTAGTCACTGAAATATTCCCCCTTAATTTTTTCCCAAAATTAGCATTCAAATCAGCAACCAAACACTGATTAGCGTTAGCTCCAAAATGTAAACCAGCAAAGAAGATAACTCTAACCAAGAATGTTCACCAAGATCCCAATGTGGGCGAGGTGATAGCATATGGTCAGAGGATCGTTAGGCATAAACAGAGCTGAAAGTACAATTCACCTGTTGGTGCAGGCATCCACAAGCGGTGGGAATACTCTATTTATTTAGTGGGTGAGTTTACAACAATTATTAGGCAGCAAGCCAGCCTTTAAATCCACTCTTCCACTTATTAACGTGGGGGGAATACTGTCCACACAACCGCTTATAACGTGGGGGGAAATTACAAGCAAGATATATGTTTATTCTAAGACTCAACCACTCAATTGTGGGAGTGTAAAACAGATAAAATTGCAGCAATAAAGAAAGAGCTGTTAGTACTACTAATCAGCTTTACAATAATGAAAATAAACTGCAAAACTCAAAGATATGCTTCCAAAATCAACTAATAGTTAGAGTATTGCTTCCTCTAACATTTACAATGATTAAATAATATGAAATTGAAGCACAACCAGCAAAATACCAATATTTAATAAGTCTGATCAGAAACAACATAAATAGAAAATCAGACCAGCAGTGTCAAACTTCATAGAATTGGACGTATCTTTGTCAAATCAGCTCCGAAAGCTCTCATACCACAGGCGAACAATAGCTAAGAGCTAGGCGTCCATATTCCATCCAAGAAACGAGCCAGAAACAAAAGATAACAGAAGGCTCGAATCCTAGTGCAACCATAGAAAAGTACGACCTCCTTGGAGAAGTCGACCTTCTCTAGAAAAATCAGCAATCAAAGATAAATTCCCAAAATTTGCAGAGAGGGGCGCCCCACATAGACATACGGCTCGGGCAAATACCTAGAACGAAACAAAATTTAGTAGCGAAGCTATGAGTATAAATTCGCTTCAGCCAATTTCAACAGTAGTACAAACAGATTATAAATCAGCAATCTGTTTGTAAATAAAATCACCATTGAGCACTATCCATACTCCTGAATGAAGCACGGTCTTCAGAAAATCTTCCTAGGAAGCCATAGTTGCAGGCCCAAAGAAAGCATGATTTGCTAAGCTTCCCCTTACCCAGGTTCTGGATTCATTCCGGCAGCGTAACTTTGCTCTTCAAAAATATGCATAATCAGCTCATCATAAAACATCAATATATAGGCTTCAGTTGGCAAATGAAGCAACAAGAGGCTCTTCAAATTCCAAGAAGTTGAATCACTTCAACTTCCAAAAGGGACGCCACTTTTTTTGCACTTTACTTTTTGAAATATTAAAATATCATTCAACTTCCCCTTTAGGTGTCCAACTTCACTTTGCAATAATAAAGCATTTAATAATTCATTAGATGCACCATTGACCCCTTAATGACCCTCTTTTAAAAACAACATGAAGTGATCATTCCTAGGCATGGGGGTACAACTGAGAAACATAAAAAATGACTAAGTATAAAACTTATTCCATGGAGATAACCAAACCAAACTGAAACTGAAGAAGGATAAGATGACTTGAGTTGAACTAATGCTGATGCCACTGCCACAAAATGACTTACTAAAAATAGCCAACTGCTATAAATAGTAAATCCACAACAAAATTCACAGAAACTAAACTGAACTGGAAGCAGGACTTATAGAAAGTGGAAACCCTAAATTTCCAATACTGCTTAGCCTACGAGTTTCCGGAAATAGGCTAAAACCCAAAAGAAGAGCACAGGGCTAATTTGGGGACATTACAGTCACATAAATTTTACTGAAGGCTTTGAGAATTCAACCACCTGTTCTGTTGCATCCAAAAAACTTGCAAAAAAATACTTTGCCACTGTTCTTCTATCCATTTGATTGTTGAAGCTAGACTCCATACA
Source organism: Sequoia sempervirens (assembly GCA_007258455.2). Classification (NCBI taxonomy): domain Eukaryota; kingdom Viridiplantae; phylum Streptophyta; class Pinopsida; order Cupressales; family Cupressaceae; genus Sequoia; species Sequoia sempervirens. The sequence goes on from VDFB02052474.1 coordinate 6,888, forward strand.
CTCATTTGAAACAAACACTTTTTTCAAATTCATTTTTTGCTAGCAAAATCTTTACAATGCAAGGAAGTGTATAGCTAATCTTGTCAGCCTTGTTTGAACTAGCTCCTTGTCCTTTGTAAAGAAGTGCATCATATACAACATTGTTATGTGATTGTAAATGAACTTGGTAATAGAGTGAGCTTTTTACGATACCTCCATAACCCATTTGAGTTTTTCAATGTCCTCTAGGGTTAGATCAACGTAGTTTGCACACAGGGGCTTAAAAACATAGAGAGATACTTGTCTATTAGGAGTTTCCTAGTAGCAACACAAGCATCAAAATTATCTGTAATAAAGTGAACCACATTTGGTGGCCTTACATCAATGACCACATCATCAAATATTCGAATTGTGCAACCGCGAATTTGATCCTATCTAACGCATCCATGGATTTCAAAATTATCATGCCAATATCATAGGAGACAAGGAAGATGATAGTTTGATTCCTTTTATCTGTCCATCCATTTGATATTATGGCGTATTCAATCTTTGCCCACTTTAATTGATGTTTGTTACAACATTGTTAACATCTTGTACTGCAACATTGAGCATATCAATTCTCAATGTCTCACATGATGGGGCTTTGAACCTAGAAACTATAGTTGCAATACCTTGCTAGTATGGAGACTTGACAACATGGAACGATAAGTTAGAGTAGGACCAAAAATTTGCAATTGCCTTCTTGGCTTGTTCATAATTTTTTTTTTCTCCATCTTGTATCTCCAACATGGTTTGCGATCCTAGTGAAGTACAAGGTAAAGAAAAAAATAATGTTTCCTCTACTTGTGTTTGACTGACATGCAATAAAAATAGGTGTTGACTGAGACTCCCTCAAGGATAGTTGTGCACTAGCTGCTTCATCCAAAGGATTGCCCCTACCATCTATAGAATTGGAAGCCACTGCTGCCCTAGGTCTTGCCTTTTTAGCCTTGTCGTAAAAAAAATCCTTGAAGAGCTTGTTGTGCTTGACATGTGACATTTGCAGGGCACTTTGGGCAAGTAGTTGTGCCATGTATTGGCTCCTTTGCCAAATGTTTTTTGAAGTGATATATGCCTCCATTAATATCACTCAAACAAAAATTGCATTTGACTTTGCTTGTACATGAAACTAACATGCACTATGCCCATGCAAAGTCTTTCTGATGTGGCATGATGACCAAATCTGGAATAAATATCTAAATTTAGTCTTTCATATGTTTTGAGGTTATAAAATTTGCCTTATGACTCTTAGAAGAAACTTGTATTGCTCCAACGTTATCACTCCCATCTTTTGATATATTGAGATCTCCAATGCCAAACCGCCTATTTTACCAAAGTGATGGTATAAAAGAACAAGCCTCATAATATACCAAACTTTTCGATATACCTCACATTTCTATATGTTGATGTGATAACGTCGGTCTCAAATCCTTCTATCGATTTAAATAAGAAAATAAATATATAGCCGTGGCTATATATATTTATTTTGTAAAACCAACTTTGTGAAGAGGCACTTCACTAGAATTAACAAATCATATTTTATTTAATAAAGCTGACATGAAGAGAATGATCGCCACCTTTTCAAGAGTCACATTTATTGATAGTGGGCCGACTTATCTTGGAGAGTCACATTGGTTGATAAAGAGCATATCATCTACTATTTATAGAGGGCGTTGCTCTCTCCTTCACTATTTGATATTCATTCATTCATCTATTGTGAAGCGCCTACAGTTCAGAAAGGAGTTCGATATCACAGCAGATCATCATATTGCTCTTCAAGGAATTCGATACACTTCATCTTGGTTGTACACTTGCATCAAGTGTGGTGCAATCATATCTACATCAGATTGGCCTCATTGTACAGCGAATTGCTGTTCATTATTCAATATATAAGTGATATATTGTTGCTGGGTTTGTCTCCCTCAAGTTGGAGGGTTTTCCCAGGGTATATGCTGTGTTAAATTGTTTGAAATTGTTCTATATCTGCTTATTTAATTTCTGATCCTAAAACTAACATGGTATCAGAGCGGGTTTAAGCAAGATCATGATCAGATTTGTATAAGCAGCGTGATATTCCTCTCTTATTCTCATTTTAGTGTGTCTATCTTATCTACGAAAATGGTGAACGTACTCAAGGTTGAAGATAGACTCGATGGTGCCTCTAACTTCACCTCTTGGAAGTTTAGAGTTCTCATTGCATTGGAAGAAAATGACATTCTCGAGTTCGTGGAGAGCGAGGTACCCGAACCTTCCGATGAGACTGAGAAGACACAATGGAGGAAAAATGGCACAAAGGCCAAGAAGATAATGATTGATTCTATGAAGGATCACTTTGTGCCTATTATCTCCAAATTGAAGATAGGTAGAGAGATGTTCAAGACCTTGGAGGGATTGTATGAAATCAATAATAGCAGAGCTCTTGCATTGAGGCAACAACTACATCACATCAAGATGGCGAAAGGAGATTCAATCATCTCCTTCTTTATGAAGATCACTGAGTTGAAGGATCAACTCTATGCCATTGGAGACATAATTGATGATCGAGACTTAGTCATGTTGGCGCTTAACGGTCTTCATCAATCTTGGGAGCCTTTTATCCAAAGTATAAGTGGAAGATCTAAGCTACCTAAGTTTGATCGTCTTAGAGAAGATTGCATTCAAGAGGAATCAAGGTTGGCAGCAAGGGGTAATGGACGAAGTTCTCACAATGAAGACAATCATGTTCTTGCTGCTCAAACTTCAAAGAAGAAAGGAAGAGAAGGGAGAAAAGGTAACTTCAAGAGGAATAGAGACAGGAAATTAGATGCTACTCCTGAATCAAAGAAGAAGAAGGATCTCTCCCATATACAGTGCTTCAGATGTGACAAGTTTGGTCACTATGCTAGAGATTTTGCAACAAGACCAAAGTAGCATGCTTCTACTGCGGATGTGGATGATGTCTCTCCTTAGAAGGAATCAAGAGATAACTCAAGTGGATTTCTATTTATCTCAACCCTATCAAGCAATGTTCCAATCAATAGCAGCACATGGTTGATTGAGAGTGGTGCTTCTCGACACATTACAGGATATAGAGAGCACCTTTCAGATTTGGTGGAGAGAGAAACCGACATTCAAGTAATAATCGAAGATGATGCTTGCTATTTAGTGAAGGGTGCTGGAGCCTCCTTTCTTCACCTAGATTCCAGCATCTCTCTTCATTTGAGTGATGTCTTGTTCGTAGCAGGTATCAAGAGGAACCTTGTATCAATTTCAGCTTTGGAGGACAAAGGATATCAAGTTGCATTTTTTGAGGGAAAAGTTCTTGCTTGGCCAAAGAACTCTAGCATCAAGACAACCCGTGTGATTGGTGTTCAGCAAGAGAGTCTTTATAGACTTTCCATTTGTCCAATGCAAGCATTGTTGCATGATTCCACTAGTTCAAGTGAGCTTTGGCATAGAAGACTTGCTCACCTCCATTTCAGAGCTCTTCCATCCATGGAGAAGATGGTGTCTGGCCTTCTAAACCTCAGTCAAGAGCATGATGGTACGTGTAGAGGATGCGCATTGGGTAAGAATACTAAGGGTCCTTTTCATAGTAGTGAAAGTAGATCAAAATGTATTCTAGATCTTGTTCATTTTGATTTGTGTGGTCCAATGTCTGTTGCATCCTTGAGTGGTTTTTGGTATTATGTAATTTTCATTCATGACTACTCTAGAAAGACTTGGATTTATTTTTTGAAGTCTAAGGAATCTGAAGAAGTACTTGAGGAATTCAAAGAATTTAAGGCTCAAGTAGAGAATTTGTCCTGAAAGAGGATCAAAGTTCTGAGATCAGATAACGGAGGAGAATACACCTCTGGAGGCTTCCGTAACTTTTGTATCGAGGTAGGGATTAAGAGGGAGTTTTGTGTTCCTAACAATCCACATCAAAACATAGTTGCAAAAAGGAAGAATAGATCCATAGTTGAGGCAACTAAAGCTATGATCTATGATCAAGACTTGCAAACCTTCCTATGGGCAGAAGAATCTAGAATTGCAGTGTATGTTCAGAATCAGAGCCCTCATCGTATTTTGGAGAATATGACTCCTGAAGAAGCCTTCATAGGCGTGAAGCCTGAGGTTAGTCACTTGAGAATATTTGGTTGTCCTATTTATATTCATGTGCCTAAAGATAAGAGAACTAAGTTAGAACCATCTGGCAAGAAAGGAATATTTGTGGGTTACAGTGAATCCTCAAAAGCCTACAAAATTTACATTGCAGGACAAAAACATCTAGAGATTAGCAGGGATGTCTCTTTTGAAGATGTTGCATTCAAAAGATCTAAAGGTTCATACACGGAGATAGATAATGAAGATTATGAGACTCCTCAGGACATGGAAGTTGATCATACTCCTGAGATTCAGAGGGAGTCTACTAAACCAGAAGAAGATATTGATCTAGTTGAGCCTTTGGAACCAACTGATGGGCCAAGAGATATTGTCATAGGTCGAAAGAGACCTCTATGGGCTACGCAAACAATGCAGGAGGGAGAAAAGTTTGCAGCTCCTAGAGGCACATTCAGAGAAAGTAGAAGACCACAAAAGTTTCCAAGCTATGTAGCATTAATGAGTCATATCATTAAGTCTGAACCTTCCAGTGTTGAGGAAGCATCAAGTCAGCAAGTATGGAGAGATGCTATGGCTGAAGAATATCAATTTATCATCAATAATGATGTTTGGGATATTGTACTGAGACCTGAAGGAAAATTAGTTGTATCTTCTAAATGGCTTTTCAAGATCAAGCATGTAGCTGATGGAAGCATTGAGAATTACACAGCTAGATTTGTGGCTAGGGGATTCTCTCAGAAAGAGGGAATAGATTATGAAGAAAATTTTACTCCGGTTACTCGTTATACATCCATCAGGACTATCATTGCTATTGCAGCAGCTAAGGGATGGAAGTTACATTAGATGGACGTGAAGACAACATTCCTTAATGGTGTAATTGAAGAAGAAGTATACATTGAGCAACCTAATGACTTTGTGATTCATGGGAAGGAGTCTCATGTTTGTAAATTGAAGAAGGCTTTGTATGGCCTTAAACAAGCTCCTTGTGCTTGGTATGAGAGGATTGATCGATACTTGATGAGCTTGGGCTTCTCCAAGAATGATGCTGATTCAAATCTCTACTTCAAGATAGTGGATGGTGAGGCTTTAATCTTGGTTCTTTATGTTGATGATCTATTTCTTATTGGAGCAAAATATTTCATTATCAAATGCAAGAAGGAGTTAGCTTCTGAATTTGAGATGAAGGATCTAGGATAGATGCATTACTTTCTAGGGTTGAAAGTATGGCAGAGACCCAATGAGATTATTCTGAGTCAAGGGAAATATACTATAGACATCTTGAAGAGATTTGGGATGATTGATTGCAAATCTATGTCTACACCGATGGAAACAAATTTTAAGAAGTTAAGTGAGTCTGCAGCTAGTTCAGATCTGGTAGATCTTACTATGTACAGGCAGTTGGTTGGATCGTTGATGTATCTAGTCAATACTAGACCAATATTTGCTATGCAGTGAGTGCACTTAGTCAGTTCATGTGTGAACCAAGGAAAATTCATCTAGTTGCAGCTAAGCATATCTTGAGATACTTGCATGGCACAGTTGGATATGGCTTGAGATATACTTCCAGTGTAGATCTAAATCTGCAAGGATATTCTGATTTTGATTGGGCCGGGAGTGTAGCTGATCAGAAGAGCACCTCTGGATGTTGCTTTAGTTTGGGGTCTGCGATGATTTCTTGGTGTAGAAGGACGCAATCTTTAGTGGCACTAAGCACTGTAGAGGCAGAGTATATTGCAGCATGTGTAGTAGCTCGAGAAGCAGTGTGGCTTCGAAAGCTCCATGTAGGATTGTTTGGACAATCATTGGAGCCGACTGTTAATCATTGTGACAATCAAAGTTGTGTAAAGCTATATGTCAATCCTGTGTTTCATGATAGAACAAAACATGTTGAGATCAAATACCATTAAATCAGAGATATGGTACTGAGGAAAGCTATTCAGTTGAGATATTTTGCATTGATGAGCAGACGACTGATGTTCTTACCAAGCCTCTCTCCAGAGTGAAGTTTATGCATTTTCGAGACAAGCTTGGAGTTGTGGAGAATGAAGCCCTTGTTGAGAGGGAGACTTAGCATCAGTGATCTCTTGTGACTTGATTTAATGCATCTTTCTCTGTGACAGAGAACTTTGAGGTGAAAGCCCTTGTTAATGCATCTTTTTCTATGATGGAGAAATTTGAGGTGAAAGCCCTTGTTTCCACCCTCTGGCAATAGCCATGGTGGATGTCATGTTGAGAGACTCTATGACAACATCACGTTGAGAGACTCCGTGATGTATGCTTTGTACTTGTGTTTATCCACCCTCTAGGAGTAGCCATGGTGGACGTCATGTTGAGAGACTCCATGACGACATCACATTGAGAGACTCTGTGATGGGCACTTGTACACATGTTTCTTTTCACACATGGGAGTAGCCATGGTGGACGTCTTGTTGAGTGACTCCATGATGATATCACTTTGAGTGATTCCGTGATGAGCTCCTTTCCAAATGGGTGTAGCCATTGTGGGTGTCATGTTGAGAGACTCCATGACATTGGTTATCTAGAAGGATTTATCCCTAGCTAAGAGGGAGTGTTGATGTTATAGCGTTGGTTTCAAATCCTTCTATCGATTTAAATAAGAAAATAAATATATAGCCGTGGCTATATGTATTTATTTTGTAAAACCGGCTTTGTGAAGAGGTGCTTCACTAAAATTAACAAATCATATTTTATTTAATAAAGCTGACATGAAGAGAATGATCGCCACCTTTTCAAGAGTCACATTTATTGATAGTGGGCCGACTTATCTTGGAGAGTCACATCGGTTGATAAAGAGCATATCATCTACTATTTATAGAGGGCATTGCTCTCTCCTTCACTATTCGATATTCATTCATTCATCTATTGTGAAGCGCCTACAGTTCAGAAAGGAGTTCGATATCACAGCAGATCATCATATTGCTCTTCAAGGAATTTGATACACTTCATCTTGGTTGTACACTTGCATCAAGTGTGGTGCAATCATATCTGCATCAGATTGTCCTTGTGATTAGCCTCATTGTAAAGCGAATTGCTGTTCATTATTCAATATATAAGTGATATATTGTTGCTGGGTTTTTCTCCCTCAAGTTGGAGGGTTTTCCCAGGGTATATGCTGTGTTAAATTGTTTGAAATTGTTCTATATCTGCTTATTTAATTTCTGATCCTAAAACTAACACTATATACTTGAAGGTATGTGGAAGAGTGATAGCATGTGGAAAATAGATGTATTTGAGAGCATGGCAGTATGAAAGAGTATAGGAGCATCGTAAGAAATTGCATGTGAAAGGTTGTGAATCTTTCCAATGGCATTCTTGCTCACAAGAGGTACTCGAGCACATAGGCATGGCCTCATGTCTAACACTACGATCCCCATGTCTAACACTACGATCCCCATTGCATCGAATTTATGGCTGAACGATAGATCACCGGAAGAAGAAAGAGAGAGAAGAAGAGAAGAATGTAAGAGAAGATAATTGCAGGGAAAGGTATTTGTAGTTTTCTGAATACTCCCACCTCTATAGCCCTCAAATATACCATTAAGGTGTCACTTTCTAGGGTACGAGAGGGTAATCTTGCCAAAATGTTGTGTTCAATGCACTATAGAGGAGTTTAATGAGAATTTTTGTAGCTGAGTATATTTGATTTCCAATAAACATCAATTCACAATAAAATAAAGTCAAGCATGTACAAGTTAAATAAGTTTTCAATAACATGGTAAGAGTGTGATATTGGATCTTAATTGTTGATTTAAAGATGTTAAATTTCTCTACAATTTGCTGAGTAGTATTTATCTCTAAACTGTTGTAGCTATATCTAGTGTTTTTTGTAATTGCTCTGTGAATATTGGGCAATCACTCAGCCAAATTGTTTCTTCACTAGATTCAATATGGCTGTGTTATTTTTACTACTTTCAAGTGAATATTGGGCTTAGGCAATGTGGTAAAAGCTACTGATAGTTAAGTAAAAACTGTGTTCACACAATGAGTTAGCTAGGCTTTATACATTTTTCAAATTTGACTGAACAACTTTGCTTGGCATATTGATGTTAATCAGTGTTTGAAATCAAGAAGACCAAAGCAAGGATGCCAAGACAAGTTAGACGGTTTGAATTTGTATGATCAGGAAAATAAAAGGAAGAAAAACAAGACAAATAGTAGGTGTTATACTCGGCCAACTTACAATGAAGCTGACCTTACCATAGATGGGAGTGGTAGTGCAGCAGATCTTAACATTATCTTCTCCAACAGGGCTGCATCTAAAGATTAAAAACTTTTTCCTGAAAGACAGTCCTATAATAACATGTTAGTTTTTATAATAACATTAAGGATTGTTATCCTAAATACTCTGCTAATATGTAGAAAAAATATATTTTCAACTTTTCTAACTATAGTCAACACTACATATATGTTTGAAGAGGAGTTTTGTTAAACAATGAAAATAAGTTTTGTAATTAGTTTCATTCAAATCTTTTGTAATGACAGTTTTGTGGCAAATTGGCAGGCCGGGGTTCAAGAAACAAATACAGTTCCATGAGATTACTGTTAATGTTCAAACAGCTTCGATGCCACTTCCAGAAATTGTTCATTTGATTTATAAGATCTCTTAAAGGCACGTTTCAAGAGTCATTTCGATTTGCTGATGAAAAAGATAAACATTAAATAATAAATCATTATTAATTGTTAATGTCAAATCGTCGACTTCATTAAATGGCGCGATTTCTTAAAAGGAAATGTTTTTATATGAGGCCGACTTTGTATATTGAAAGGTCATGACTTTTGAAGATATCCTCTAGTTGGCTATATAATGAGTTCGCTAGTATCTTCTTCAACATAGACAATTCAGATCGATTATTAAGAAAGTTCGAATTATTTCTTCTTTGAAGTGCGAATTCTTTCAAGAGCAGATTGAGAATTTCTCTAAGTGCAGATTCAGTTTACAAGGAAGAGCAGAGTATATTCTGTTATTGCATCTAGAGTTGATGCTGGTTATTGGCCTTGTATTGGCCTCATTGTAAAGAGAATTATTGCCATTACTTTATATATAAAAGAGAGATCTTTGTTGCTGGGTTTTTCTCCCTCAAGAGGAGGGTTTTCCCAGGGTATATGCTGTGTTTCTGTGTCTGATTTTTGAATTAATTTTCTGTGCACTTATCTAATCACTAATTTAACAATTACAAGCAATGGTGTCATGAGAATATCCTTTAATTGCAAGTGCTAACCCACAAGAATAGTGAAATACATATTATAGAGTAGTAGTCATGACTACCTTATATTGTCAGCCCTTTAAAATATGCAAAATGTGTGAAAAATTGCAAATATGCCGCCTGTTGCTTGTGCCATAGTTCACAGGTACAATGCAATAAAATCAAGTGCAACAAGAAGAAACAGTTTGCAGGTAAATTGCCCTGGCTGCTTCCTCCAAAATATGCCTTCAGAACACAAGAAAAGCAAAGAATAATTTATGCAAATGTGTGAGTATACTGCATGTGAAATCTTATTGAAAAGAAAAAATTGTGGGTAGTTAAAAAACTTGTTGAGAATCTCTCAAATCTGATTAACTCACATGCCATACGATTTAAATCTGATTTGATGTTAAAACATGGTAAAAAAAAATGGTCAATGATTGATATTGGAAATGCCAAATATCAATATATTATTATATGCAAAATGTCAATAATGGTTACATTGAAAATTGAAATGCAATTGAGCAATGCCTCTAATCATTATTTCCAAAGGTCATGGCAAAGGCCTCATCACTAGAATTATTGGACCCATCTAGCTCAAGCTCCTCCTCCGAACACCAACCAACCCTATTTATGTTGTATCATCATTAATTTGTGTTGGCTCCTCTCGCTCTACATCACTCTCCTTGTATGTAAGCATGATGTTGTCAATCAGTTACAAAGCACTATGTACAACTACAAGCATCTTTGCCCTCCCAAATGTTAGCTTGTTCCTCTTGATAGAGTGGATGGAGATACATGTGGATTAGTTCCTCATAACAATAGAAGAACTAAAAACTTGGGACAAGAGGTGAATGGCTAATGTGGTTGTCAGTGAATGAGGACCATGCATGTTCCACCATAGTATTGGGTCCTTTTGTGCTGTGGTCTCCCATCCAATTTTGCCCCTTTTGGATATCCCTTAAATTTGGCAAATTTGTTCCACATGTGATGAATGGTGGCAACATCCTTAGCACTATACATCTTCTAAATTGCCTTTGAGAAGCTTGCCTTTAGCTCAACATCTACCTATAAAAATCTTTGTTAGGCCTTTGCACACACCACTTTGGGTTCAATGCACGTGCAAACATGTGCAAGGGAGTGTTGAGCTTCTCCCACCTCTATTGAACGATAGGCTGAATATGTTCATTATAGAACAATAAGCTGAGGTTTTTTGCTTGTACAACAACCTTCATTTGGCAAAGCATGCTGTTAATACACTCATACACATCTCCAAGGTTTGGAGCATTATAATCCCCATATTTGATGATTGTGGAGACTACAAATATGATTGAGATAATGTATGTAGCATTAGCCCAAAAACTATTGCTTATCACCACTTCACCCTCTTCCCTTGCTCTAACTTAGAATTGGGCCACCAATTCCATTCTTGTGTTGCGACTTAGTTGCAATGTCATTTGTAACTCAAGCATACTCTCCAAGAGAATGAAACATGAGGCATATTTGTTCTCTATAGGTTTGGGAATTTCCTTCTTGGATAAGCCTAGAATAGTGCATGTGATGTGTGGTGGTTGCAGATAATCATCTACACATCTCTTGCATCAAGAACTACTTGTTTGATCTAGTCTATTTTGCCCATGTACTTGAATGCATTGTTCACTGCATGTGCACAACAAGAAGTCCACCGTATATGTTTGTAGGCCGCCTCAATCAACTTTCTTTTTGCTGTACAAAGGTTGTATCTATCATGATCTGCTCAGAAACATCCCTTGCTACATAGTACAACATGATGTCTTAAAAACATTTCTTCCCTAGTGGTGACAATGGGGAGTGGTTGGGGGATGTCTCATTCTTTCACTTCATCTTGGGTATGTCTCTATTTCTTAAACATGCCATTTTGGGGGGGGACATGTCCTTGTGGACCTATGCAATTTTTTTTTCCAATGTTTATAAAATGCTCATTTAAAAAAATAAAAAAAATTAAAAGGGGTGTGGGGGTCCACAAGCTCTCCTACATCTCTTATGCAACCCTAAGCATCTTAAAACATAAACCAAAACCCCAAAATTGTTTTTGTCAATGTCATTTGAGTTTTTATGCAACTTGAAGAAAGGGGAAGGAAAAGAGAGGAGAGATGGGCAAAGAAGGAAAGAGTAAGAAGATTTACAGCCACTTTCTGCTTGAAGGTAGTTTTCATTCAGTGCAAGATATGCTACAATCACTATGGCTGTTTTTTTTAAAGTTTGTTTTAATTTTGTCGAAAAAGTTATGGAGTGTTCTTTTCTCCATCAGTTTGCTCTTTGTTCTCACACATTTCTTTGCAAGTAAAAACGAGCAGCAATGATGAGTATGAGGTGGATATTGAGGAAGGGAATGTCAGCAGAAACCAAAATGAAGTTGAAGGGAGTGGTGGGGGTTTTCATTCTTCTGAAGACACAAGTCTATTGCAACGAATTGTTTTGCATGCCCTTCAACCACTCTCAAGAGCTATGCAAAAAGTCCTTTCAATTCCAAAAAATCCCTTCAACCACTTTCAAGGGTTATGCAAAAAGCCCTTTCAATTCCAAAAAATTCTTAATGCAATATGCCATCATTTTGGGCAATAATCAGTCCAAACATTTAGGGGCAGCAAGCATTTGTTGCATCATGTTTGCAATATTGATTTTTGTGGGAGTTATAGTAGGGTTGAACACCATTTATTAGGTGAGAGGGGGCATGGGGTTAGGGGTTGTCGGGAAATAATTTTGAAAGAGGGGTCTGAAATGACACATTTGGTTGGGGAGAGGCAAAAAATAAATGTACATCCATGCTATATATTCTAGAGTATTCTATTGTATTAGTTGTTTCTGGTAGGGGAAAGGGTTTGGATAGAGGGAAGAGGAAGGCTATTTCTATTATAAGTGGGAAAAATATAGTGATAGAGTTGAATTTGCAATCATGTGAAAATGTTGATGATTTAGTGACCACTTTTTTTAATGCCCATGCCATCTTATTTCATGTGGCGTCATCTCTTTACTTCAAAGGTATGTTGGAAAAAAACAGACACAATTAGATTGTTTACCTCCCTCATCAACAAATAATATTCAAAGGTTAATTTGTTGATAGAGTACATGTGACAAATATAGATTAAGACAGGTTGTTCCATTGCAGTGGATGGGTAGATTGATATTTGACATCAACTATGCATTATATTATTGTTATTGTTGTTATATGTCCAATTGGTTCATATTTTATTAGAGCCATTGATTGCTTTTGGATATGCAAGGATACAAATTTCTAGTTTTAGCAAGGAAGGCCATAGAAGAGGTTGGACCTTCTAAAGTTGTGCAAATTGTCACACATTCAATATCTTTGTAAGTTGGATGGTTTGATAGTTGAGAGTGCTTACAAACACATTATTTGGACTCCATTTTGTGTACATGCTTTGGAAGACATTGAAAAAATAGATTGGGTGAAGATGTCAATGGCCAACACTAGAAATATACAAATGTTTGCATGCAGCCACCAAACATCAATGACATTATTGATGTCTTTTTTGAAGGACTTCCTTAAAGCAATGAAGACTAGATATGTTAGTTATTTTATTTTGCTGGAGGTGCGAAGGTTCTACAATCCATGGTGATTTGTTGAGAGTGGAAGAACTAGGTTGAATCAAATTCAGAAGGGAAGAAAGTGAGATGAAGGGTGTTTGATGAAACTTCGTGCTCTACTGTGAGGTAAGAATTTTTTATTTAATATGTATGCTTTTGATTTTAGTATTTTACCATTAACTTTAATTTTTGAAAAAAATAGCATTTAATTTTGAATTTTTTTCATTTCGTTTTTCATATTAATTGTTTGTAATTGTTTTTTAAATTTTTGAATGTTCAATTTAGATATATTTGCACTATCATATCATTTGTTGTGGGGATGATCATTATGCCAATACAAACTCTCTTAGCTTTGGAGAGATTTATGTGACTTTTGATAGTATGCTTGATCAAATGAAGCAAGCAATTCATAATAGGGATCTTGAATTACAATTGTATGAAAAATATATCATGCCTACAGTGATAAAGAGGTGGAACATAATGAATACCCCTCTATGTATGGTTGCCAATGCTCTTGTCTCCAATTGATATGCATCTAGATCTAACAATGTTCCTTCTTTTGATGATGATGAGGTAGAGGGGGGATTTATTAAGGCCCTTGGGAAGATATACAATGCTAAGGATGCATCCCAACTAGGTAGAAGTGGATTCAATTTTTCAACCTTAAAGGTCCCACATTCAACAAACTAGAGTTTAGGGTGGATAAGGACACTCTTGCAAATTGAATGTTGGACGTGGTACAAGAAGGATACAACGGAGTTGAGGCATATTGTCATTTGACTACTCTCACAGGTTACTAGTTCCTTTGTTGTAGAGAGAAATTGGTCCACTTTTAGCTTCATCCACTTGATCAAGAGGAATAGGTTTACCTGCAGACGAGTAGAGAAACTAGTTGTAGTTCATAGTGCTTTCAAACTTTGGGATCAATAGACTTGACCCGCATGTTGGGATGTTGATTTTGTAGATAATAAATAGATTGATAAGGAGAAGTAGTTGCGCTTGGTTGAGCTTCCATTGGATGAGCTACATCTTGATATATAGAGTGACCCAAATTTAGAGGGTTCTTTTGATATTGATAGTCTAAATGAGGCATAATTGTACTTAGTACCATATTTCTTTATATTGCTCTATCAATTGAAAAATTTGAACAGTGAAATCATAAATTTCTAATTTTTGTTGTTGCTATATTGCTATCAGCTATGTCAATTACATTTTGATTTAATTTTAATATTGAATTTGATACATTATATGGATGTTCAAACTTAAAAGCTGATGTCATGAATAACTAAATTTGATTTTTTTGAGTTTCCTAATATATATATATATATATATATATGTACTTTTATTTTTACTATATATATGTAAATATCATAACTTGCAATCTTGTAGAGTACTGGGTGAGTTGTCAAGTACTTGCAATTTTTTTTTTTTGTGATCGAGTTTTTCTTGGATTAATTTGCAACTCCCAAAATGTAGGAAGAAAGGTTAAAAACTCCCAAAAATACTATAAAAACATTGCAAAAGTTGGCGTGTGCTCTAAAAATGCTTTTATATTGAAAATGTACCCTAAAATGTGACTATAGACTAAAAACGTGATTGTATACTAAATTGTGCCCTATAAATGCCTATATATTGAAAATTGTGATTATAGACTAAAAAGGTGACTTTTTATTGAAAATATGCCCTAAAACACCTATATATTGAAAAATGTGCCCTAAAACATTAAAAATACAATTTTATACTTAAAAAATGCTCATGTCTTTTTGCCCTAAATATTTTTTTAAATTGCCAAGTTTTGTTGAATTTTTTTTTGAGTTTTTGTAAGGTTTTTAAATTTGGGGTTTGCCAAGTCTGAATCAAGTTTGAGTTTGCGAACTATGTTGTATATTGCCATCCTTTGCCGTCTCAAATATGGTCCCCTAGATTGCTGTTCCCAAAACATGTCCCACTCTCCTTTGATGTCCCTGTCTTTGGAATGCTATGGAACACAAGGAATATCCCTTCTTACCGGTTGGCAAATCACATGGCTGGTATTTTTCTAAAGTTTGGTGATAGCTTTGCCATGGGTGGTAGGGATAAATTAAGGAGTAAGTTATGAGTGATCAGCCTTTAATCATTCATAACAACATGAATAGTTATGCTGATAAATTAAGATAAAACTAATCTTGGCTCATCATTCATGTAGAAGATTGAAGGTTCAAATGGCTACCACATAAATCACATAGAAGATTATATGCTGACATAAAATCTTTATAAACAAGCACATTGGTCAATCCGACTTGATTGCCATTTGCTACATTCTCAATAATGGACACAACTAAATTGTGTTGGAAATAAGACACACCTAGACCAATGATGGGTTGGCCAAAAAGGGGACAGTAGCTCATTTGGTAGAGCACTCTAGCAACAAATGGAAGGTCTTAAGTCTGAGTCCTAGCTGGTCCAAATGAACAGTAGATCAACAAGTGGTATCAAAGCTAGGCTAGGAGCCCCAAGCACCTGCAGTGTGGCTTAAGGGGGGGTGTTGGAAATAAGCCACACTCGGATTGACAATGGGTTGGCCAAAGAGGGCTAGCAGCTCAGTTGGTAGAACACTCCAACAGCAAATGGAAGGTCCTAGGTTCAAGTCCTTGCTGGTCCATATGAGCTGTAGTTCAACATGTGGAATTAGAGCCAGGCTAGGAGCCTCAAGCACCTACAATGTGCCTTAAGGTGGTGTGGTGTTGGAAAAACACTACACGCGGATCGACGGTGGGCTTGTCAAAGAGGAGCCAGTAGCTTAGTTGGTAGAGCACTCCAATAGCAAATGGAAGGGCCTAGATTTGAGTTCTAGTTGGTCCATATGAGTTGTAACTCAACAAATTGAAAGATGCACACTTCGAATATTAACAGCTTCAGTCAAGCCCACTGTTGGAGGTGGTTTTTCTTCTCAACTATCATCAAATAAGTTAGCCTTTCACTCATAAGTTGAAGTCCTATGCAATCCATAACATGGATATATTCAACCATTGATGCCTAGAACTAGAGTCTGCTATAGCATAGTTAACACTATATCAGCTGCTCATGGTGTCTAACTGACGATGTTAGTCTTTCACTTTAATTTGGTCCCTGATTTTGGTATTCTAGAAGGTAAGTGGTAGGAGGCATGATTTAAGAAGGATTTCCCCAGACTTAGATCAGTGACACGATTAATAATGTCATTGATATCACTCCCAGGAAGAGTAAGGAGCAGAGCAAAACAAGGCATCATGATTGTTTTATCAATCCCTTAACCAAGGGAGTATGCCGCCCTTGATTTTGGGACTCTCAGCAGTTGCTAGCACAAATCTCTATCTCAGTTAGATGAGAAAATCAATCAATGTAACACTGGGCTGAGTAACTTAGTTTCAGTGGATCATGATCATGGATTGTTTTGGAATGTTATGTCCATTCAAGAATTTCCCTGCAGTGCATTGGGATGTTACAGAAGGAATGCAGAAATAGCCTAGGCAAATTTTAGAAAGGAAAATTAGATACTCACATGTAGGAGAATGACTATATTGTGTGCAGAAAAGCGTAGCAAAATTCAGTGAAGGACAAGCATTGGGAAAGGGACATCGAATCATTCTTGGAAGCAATAATTGTGAAAAGATTGCAAGTAATTGTGACTTGCCTTTGTTCCTGTCTTTTTTGTCAAATTTTTTTTGATATAAACCAGAAATTGTGCTGAGTTTTTCAGTAAGAAATTGTGAGTTGAACTGGCTCAATTGTGTTTAAATCATCAAAAAATTGCTCCAAATTGATTAAATCTCAATTTTGACACATTTTTTTTCTTTCCAAAAACTCTAATCCTAACGCTATGTTATTGTGATTTTTGCCAGCTGTGCAAATTTTTCTTTTTCTTTTTTCTGAAAACATGAACCATAACCTGATCTTTTTCTGATTAAATTGAGATAAAAAAGTCTTTGTCTTTTGGTTTGTTGATCTCTTCCTGAGAATGATTTTTTCCCCTATGCTCCTCTAAACCATGGCAGCCTTTATCTAGATGCAGTTCCACATTTCTAGACAATATCTACCTGGCAGCCACTAGAACAACTGAGAAAATTTGTCATAATACATCTATCTTTGATTTCTCAAGTTGGACAAGTTCAAGGAAAACAAAAGCAGATCTAGGAACTTAGCACTCGTCAGGATTGATTGTAAGAGCAAGTTGATAATGTACAGAAAAGTAACTTGGCAATGTATTAGACAATAAAAGAGATAAAGGACACCAAGGAGATTGGTGGCAGATCTTGCCAATGAATCATATACCCCAATTCCTGCTGGAGATAATATAGAAGCGGGAAATCTTGGAAACAATTCCTGTCCTATATAAAATCCAGTTTGTGTGTGCCTCTAGCTGGTCACAGAAGTCCATACATTATAGTTTACCCTGTTAACTGCACTTTTGTCATTTTGAGAGTCGCTTTGAATAGAGATATTTTTATGTCATTATTGGGATGCATTCTTTTGATGCGGATTGGGATTTGAATTTCACAAGTTAAATATTGCCTTGGAAGATATGGGATAAATTTGAAACTCTAGAAATGCTGTAATATTCATCAGGGGCTTTGTGCCATTTATTGAAAATAGCTATGTTCCATTGCATATCGGGGTTGGGGACAGCAAGGGATGGTAGGATGTGTATTGAGTATGACAGTTAGGAGGGGGGATTTGTGGGCAGTATATATAGTTTTGTTATCGAATTTGAGTTTCCATATATATATATATGTGTGTGTGTGTGTGTGTGTGTGTGTATATACATACATACATACATACATACATATGGGGAAACTCAAATTTCTACTTGTTATATGTGACATCAAAAGTTAAGTTTAGACATTCATATATATATATAGGGAAAGTGAAATTCTAAAGTTTAGTTATACATGACATCAAAATTTAAGTTTAACTTTAGACATTCATATATATAGGGAAACTCAAATTTCTACAAGTTTAGTTATACATGACATCAAAATTTAAGTTCAGACATTCATATAATGTATCAAATTTTATACTAAAATAAAAACTGATTGTAGTATAGCAACAATGAAAAAAGGTTTAAAGTTTTTGATAGACATAGTAGTATAATAAAATGTAGTACTAAGTACAACTTGTCTCCTTTGGGCTATCGATATCAAAAGAGCCCTTTGAGTCCAGCTCACTCTCTATATCAAGTTGTAGCTTGTCCAATAGAACTTCAACCAATCTCGACTGCTCTTTGTCACTTTGTCTATCATTTTTAGGATCAACATACCAATGTGTTGTTGAAGTTTGATCATTGGGAGTCTTTTGATTGTGAAGTCTCAAGGTACTATAAAATGCAACTAGCTTCTCTATTTGTTTAGAGGTAAGCTCATTTCTCTTGATCAAGTGGATGAAGCTTTAGGTGAACCAATTCCTCTTTACAACAGAGGAACTAACAAGTAGTGAGAGAAATAAAATAGTAAGATGCCTCAAGTTTGTTGTATCCTTCCTATGCAATGTTCATCATCCACTAGGGTCGTTCCATACAAAAGTGACATTATTTGCTCTAGCCTTTGGTTTGCTAAATGTAGGGCCCCAAATATTGACAAATTCAAATCACTCTTGTTAAAGTATAGATGCATCCTTAATGTTATACATCTTCCTAAGGGCCTTCATAAACCCTTCCTTTACCTCATCATCATCAGAAGGAGGAGCTTTGCTAAGCCTAGATGCATACCACTTGGGGTTAAGAGCATAAGAAACCATGTGAAGAGGTGTGTTCATTGTTTTCATTTGATTAAACATGCCAAAATTCTCATAAATCTCTCCAAGGCTAGGAGAGTTTGTATTGGCATGCCTAATTACTCCCACAGGTGATATGATAGAACAAATATATCTACATGCAAGATTTAAAAAATAAAAAAAACAATTACAAATGAAAAATTTAGAAACAAAATGAAAAAATATAAAATTGAATGTTATTTTTTTTTCAAAAATAGAAATTAAAGGTAAATATTAAAATTAAATCATATTAAATAAAAATTTCTTACTTCACAATGATCCACCAAGCATTATCAAGCATCGTTTGTTTTACCTTCTTCCCTTCTTATGACTTTTTTTAGCCCATTTCTTCCACCCCCCACAAACCACCATGGATTGTAGAGCCTCTTGCATCTTCAACAACCTCTCCAACAAAATGAAATAGCCAACATACTAGTCTCTACTGGTTTGAGAAATTATTTATTCAAAAAGGAATTGAATAATGCAAGAAATGTGGTGGTTGCATACAGACACTTGTATGTCTCTAGCTTTGGCCACTATTGTCCACACCCAATCTATTTTTCGGATTTTTTTTCAAAGCATGTATAGAACATGGAGTCCAAAAAACGTGTTTTTAAGTGCTCTCAAGTCCTCAACCATCAAACCAAGTAACTTACAAACATGAGTTGGATCCGTGATAATTTTGTCAACACTAGAAAGCCCAATCTCTTCTATGGCCTCTCAAAAGTTGAAATTGAAAATTTGTGTCCTTGTGTTTTCTAGGGCAATTAATAATTCTAATAAAGTATGAACCAATTGGACATGTAACAATAATATTATTATGATAGATGTCGAATATTAATCCACCCATCCATGACAATGAGGCAACCTATCCTAGTTCATATTTGTCTTATGCCTGTCAATGCATTCATCTTTAAATATTGTTTGTCAAAGAGGGAGGTATGCAATCTATGTTCTTCAAGGGTGTGTAAGATGATCCAATTGTGTGTTCGTTTTGTCAACATCTCTTTGAAATAAGGAGATGGTGCAACATGAAATGGGATGGCACGTGCATAAAAAAAATTGGCTACTTAATCATTGGCATCCTCACATGCTTGCAAATTTAATAATCTTGCCATTGTTTTAAAGTTTTTTCACAAATATAATAGATGTGGTCTTCCTCTTCACTATATCAAAGCCCTCTCCCCTACTATTAACAATTGATATATTGGAATACTTTGTAATAGATAGCATGGATGTACAACTATTTTTTGCCTCACTCTCCCTAACC
The DNA here is from genome assembly GCA_007258455.2 of Sequoia sempervirens. Lineage (NCBI taxonomy): Eukaryota > Viridiplantae > Streptophyta > Pinopsida > Cupressales > Cupressaceae > Sequoia > Sequoia sempervirens. Next base: position 26,820 of record VDFB02052474.1, read on the forward strand.
AACTCTGCCATTTCAACCCTCTCAAAATCGTTTTCCCACAAACCCTAACCCCATGTCTACTTTCACCTAATAAATGGTGCAAATTCTACTATAACTCCCATGAAAATTAGTATTGCAAACATGACAACCAATTCTTGTTGGCTCTTGCATTTTTTGATTGATTATTGCCCAAAATGGTGGTGTATTGCATCAAGGTTTTTTTGCATAATCCTTGAGAGTGGTTGAAGGGCATGCAAAATAATTTGTTGCGACAACATTTGTGTTTTTGAAAGAATGAAAACACCCACCATTCCCTTCAACTTCATTTTGATTTGTGTCGACATGCTCTTTCTCACTCTCCATCTCTTAGTCATCACTACTGCTTGTATTTTCTTGCTAAGAGATGTGTGACAATAAAGAGCAAACTAAAAAGAAAAAAACAAACTTAAAAAACAACCATGGAGATTGTGGCATATCTTGCAATGAATGAAAATGACCTTCAATACAGAGAGTGGCTGCAAATCTTCTTCCTCTTTCTTGTTTTCTAAGTTTGTTTTAAGTTTATTGTTTTATCTTTTCAAGGAATAAAATGAAAACAAACTGAAAAGGAGCCATAGAGATTGTGGCATACCTTGCGATGAATGAAATGACCATCAATGTAGAGAGTGGTTGCAAATCTTCTTCCCTTTTTCTTCTTTGCCCTTCTTTCCATCCTCTTCTTCAAGCTGCATAAAAAACTCAAATGACTAGCAAAATCAATTTTAGAGATTTGGTGTGTGTTTTAAGGTGTTGTAATGTCCCTATTGAGAACATTCCTAATTTTTGCTCAGAAACAATAAATCTAACTTAAAATGAAAATTGCATTATATTTATAAATATAACTTTATCTTAAATGATAGAATTTTATTATAATATTGTTACTTATAAAATGCAATAATTTTGAAAATAGCAATTATATTGATTTTCTGCAATAATTCTCCTTCAAATTGTGATGATAATGGCTTTGTCAAATATTATGAATTTATTATAATATTCAAATTAATAATTCATAACTCTGAAAATAAATCACATCTTGAAATTCTTTGGAAGTGCTTTCAAATTTGTTGAATTAGAGGTTTTCATCCCTAACTCAGTAGTGGCAATATCAAGGGTTG
>VDFB02052475.1:0-16091 GCA_007258455.2 Sequoia sempervirens
AGTCGGCTTTCAGATCAAGTTTTTGAAGAGGTTGTAATTCCTGTAAATCCAAAATTCGCAAGATCGTCGTAAGCGGTAGGCGCTACTTTTGAATCAAAATCTCTTTTCTATAAGCTGCTATTTTGTTTGATCATAATAAGGTGTGCTATATCTTTCATTTGTTTATATTCTCTGTCCCTTTTACTTCTCAGCTTGACTGACAGAACCCAGTTATAGCACCAAAATGAGCAATCCATCAACGAGTACCACTCCCACTAATGAAATTTCGAGTGCTGGTAGTCACAAATCTTCTTCTACCACTGGTCTCTCTAGGTTCTCCCTGAATCTACTTATACGTTGCATTGAGAATGTCTTGTCTGCTATCCCTAACCAGGTATATCACTTTTGTTTCATTATTCTAATTTTACTTTCTGCTCTTTAGTTTGTAATGGATTGAAATTTTATGCGGCTGCCTATAGGGTTTGGACTGCACAATAATTCACAGTGGAACAGATCTAAGGGATTTAGTGCAGCCTGTTGCCTCGGATTTTTCTAAATTGTTTGAATGCATTTCAGAGGGTGCAAAAATGTTTTCTGATCAGGTAATTCAGTTTTAGATATATTTTTCTTTTCGAGAATTTTTCTTTCATGTTCTAACTTCTAAATGGTACTTTTATTTTGGGCGATTTGATTTAGAATTTTTTGAAGTCTCGGCTTTCTACCGAAGCACATTCAATGGCGGTCGACGTATTGAAAGGATTGGGGAATGCACATTGGGTTGCAGTGGGGCTGTTAGCGATAGCTAATGTTTTAGAAAGATTCGACAACATTTCTGCAAATGACAGAGAATGCATAGACCTTCTCAAAGCTATGCTTAAGCTGGGTAAATATTTGAAGCAAATGAAAGATCTCAATGTTAAATTGGACAAAGAAATTTTGGACGATATGTGTGAAGCTGTTCAATTGATAGTTTCTGGTGCGATTTTATGCCGTTCCTTTCCATCGAATAAATTGTTAGACTATTCTGTGAATTTCTACCAGATAATATTTGTTAACTATTTGCATGTAACTCATATGTAGGAGTTTTTCAGTTTGCATGTCAGTCAAGCTTCAGTTATATTTCAGTTTGCATTTCGGTTAAATCTCGGTTAGACTTTAGTCTGCAATCAGTTCGCACGCCCCAGAATCTTATTGTAAGATTAAAACTCAGCATGTTCGTGAATTATCCTATGTTTCCAGAATTTTCTTGAAAATTGTAAACACAGTTATAAAAGGAGGTGGATGTAGGTAAGTTATTTTGGTAAGGAAAAAAAACAAAACTTTTGTGTGCAGCATCACAAGTTTCATGATCTATTGTATTTTCTCTCTGAACATAAATTATCCAAGTAAGTTATCAACAAAAAGTTCGTTGCTATTCATTTCCTCATAAAATCGTCTGCTAAAAAGTTACAGAGCATTGTTCTGCTCCATTGACTTGCTAAAATGTTTCATATAGTAAATAAAAAGAAAGGAATCTTTTTATTTTTGAATGATCTTTGTCTGGTAACTGTTGGAAAAATGACGCTGAAGATTTACCAGTTGGCGCCTCACCGCACAATCTGCTGTTTCTCAGTTTTAATTAGTTTTAATCAGTTTTAATTAGCTTTTAGAAATTTCCAGCAATCTTTATTGCATGTAAAAGACAGTCTATTATTAGTTTGCTTTGTTTTTTTTTAAAGCTTTCTTTGCTTTAAATCTCTTTCGAGCTATGTTAAAATGCTGCTCTGTTTCAAACAAACTTAGCTCTGTTTTTAGACAGTAATAAAATATCATTTTTTTCTGAGTTAAGTTTCTGCTGTTATTCTTTTAACCAGTTATAAGGCTGTTCTGCAGATTCTTCATTTGGAACGCCATAGGTTCCTGTTGATTAAGAAGATCCATGATGAACTTGTCTATGAAAGCCGATCGTCAGAGTCGCATGCAGCTTAAGTGCGCGAAGACAATTACCTCCATCCAAGAGCAATATATTACAGGTTTGGAAATTCTATCTTTCAGGTTAAGATGTTCTTTGAAATTCCAACTTTCGGACATTTATAAAAATTTCAAATTGATTGAATAGTGAGTAACGATATAAATGAGCTGCTGATTTGACATACCTAGGTCAAAACGATGAGAATAAATGCCTTGGAATAACAGAACAATACCAATCCAAGGATACAGAGGGTAAGATAATAATTCTGATGCAAACTTTATTAATTCGAGTCAATTTAATAACTCAAAGGGTTTTGAATTTAAATAATCAGGTGAAATAGCGCAGAGCTGTAAAACGGAGCTCGATGGGTCAGAGTCAGACATTGTTTCTTCTCAGGGACAAGATAACTGTAATGAGTTAAAGCAAATGGAATCGCCAATATGTAGCTTTTTCCAGGTGGGTAAATTTCTTACAAAAATAATTCCAACTATAATTGGACGGCAGCCAAAATTTTCCCCTCATCTAGAATTACAAATGTTTGTGAAGGATATCCGACCATCTCAAATTGAGTTCAAATTAGACGAATTGCGCAAGGCAACAAAAGGGTTTAGTCAAAATCTAGGATCTGGGGCTTTCGGATCTGTTTTCGCCGTAAGTTTCTTTTGAATTTTTCAAACTGTCTATTATAGTCTTACAAATATGATAAAGCTCATTACTTCAAATGTTTTCAGAAAAGGGAATTCTGTTTGTTAGAATACAAATAGCGGCTAAGGTCTCAAGCAATGAAAGTTGAGCTCTAGAATGGTCCAGGTAAGATCTCTGATAATATATTTTGTTCTCCTTTTTACAGGGAATTCTGTCTGATGGAAGACAAGTTGCAGTAAAGATTTTGAGAAGTAAAAGTCGTCGTGATAAAACAGAGTGGATGAACGAGCTGAGGGCTCTAACAAAGCTACAACAACGAAACATCACAGAGCTTGTAGGATATTGCTTTGAAGACAATATGACGTTAGTCTATGATTATATGCAACAAAGCCTAGACAGAGTTATTTGGGGTAAGTAACCGGTGCATATCTTTTATGTGATTGTAGGGTTTATCTCGAATTTGAAGATAATTTTAACCGTCCGATGCAGGAGAAGATGAGATGATTATTGACTAGCCAACAAGATACAAAATTATATTGGACATAATAAGGGGACTCGCTTATCTTCAAGAGGGTACTGATAGGCATATAGTGCACAGAAACCTTAAACCCTCCAACATTCTTCTGGATGAAAATTTAAATGCCAAGATTTCTGATTTTTCCGTTGCTCGAATACTGCAACCGGGTGATGCCCAATTTGCCAACAAGGACATTTCTACAAAAGGAGGAGTATTTCTTAAGGATATAAGTAAATTTTCATGCTATGAAAGGACTGTTGTTGGAACAGCGTAAGATCGCCTTATCCTCTAGACCTTAACAACAATGAAAATGGTTATTGTATGCACTCAGTAAATTTTGGTTGAAGAGAAAACTTTTCATGTTGAACAACTGATCAATGCATTTTACTTTTTGTTTGGCACTGCAGAGGTTACTTTGATCCCGAGTATTTTGAAACTCAATGTCTGACTCTGAAGGTAGATATATACAGCTTTGGAGTGCTGGTGTTAAATGTCGTATCTGGCAAACGAGCTTGGGTTCAGACAGAGGACGAGATGTATACTCTCCCGGCAGAAGTAAGAATTATACTTGTACTCAGTACTAGCATAGTTTATAGGGCGTTTTGCAAACTAATATTATGATTAAACTTATGGTTTCGTGTGCGAATGTAGGCATGGAGGTTATATGAAGCAGATCGCCTTACTGAGCTAATAGGCCCTCGATTAATCAATACAGAGGGTTTAATTAACTCAAGCAACATACTAAGGACAATCAAAATAGCTCTTTGGTGCGTCGAAGAGAAATCTGAAATGCGTCCATCAGCGTCACGAGTGTTAGAGATGTTCTCCTCAGAAGAGGAGATTCCAATTCCCACACCAGATCAATCATTTTATGAATACCACTCAGAAGATGATATTTCCTCTTGCACCTCATCATGTGGTAAATCTTGTATTGATGAATCCTCTGTTGCTGATGACCATTCCTCAGAGCAACAGATTCCAATTCCTACCTTACCACTTGAATCCTGTGTTGTTGATGACAATTTCTCAGAAGAAGAGATTCCCATTCCTACGCTACCACATGAATCTTCCAGAGCTGATGATGAGCATTACTCAGAAGAGAAGATTCCCATTTTCAACCCACCACTTGAATCCTTGGTTGTTGAGGACCATTCCTCAGAAGAGGAGATTCCCATTGCCTCCCCACCAGTTAAATCCCTTGTTGCTTATTACAATTCCTTAGTTAAGAAAATTGAAGAATCGGATAGGAAATGATCAGGCGCATCTCTTAAAACAGTAAGAATACTGTGTGTTTTTACACTTCTAAGCTTTAATTTGCCTTTTTAGAATGTTTACAAATGTATCGCCTGTATAATCCAGTCTTCAATGAAGTGAGCACAGTTATATTGAGCCTCCCGTGATGTAATTTTCTGTAGGGCTTACTCAGAATAAATTTTGTGTAAATTTTGATAGTGAAAAGCAATTTTTTGTTATTAAAATTAAGATAAATGTTTTTTTTAAGCAGGAAAGACTAAAATTGTTATTAATTATTTATTCAACATCAAGGGGTAAATTTTTTATTAAATCAAGGAAAAGTTACAAAGCAAGGGCATTAAATGGCCCTATCAATATCAACCAAGTGATCCAATTGATGAGACAAATCCGGGGGTAGTTGACCCCGATCCACCAAATTCCAATCATGAATATGATCAGAAGCCCATTTAGCCAAGCAATCAGCAACACCATTCCATTCACGAGGAATATGATTGAAAGTAATATACTCCAGAGAGGCAGAAAGAGTGAGAATTTGTTCCACAATCAAAGCCAGCTGCCAGCTCACATTATCCAAATACTGCCTTTTCAGTAAGTTCACCACAACCTGGGAGTCAGACTCACATATGATCCTACGCCATCCCAATTGACTGCCCCGCTCCACAGCCAATAAAATGGCCTGAGCCTCCATAAGATTATTCGTATGAAGACCCTTATACACAGAGAAAATAAACTGAACATCTCCAGAGCTATCCCGACCCACCCCCCAATGCCAGCATGACCCAGGATTTCCACGAGAAGAGCCATCCGAGTTGATTTTTAGGACTCCAAGAGGAGGAGGGGTCCATCTTCCCTCCCTATTCACCTTTGGGGTAGGATGCATCATCACACCGCATGGTGGCGTTGAGGATGAGATAATATTTAATTAAAAATAATAATTATAATTATTATTGTAAATTAATTTTTAAATTATATATATATATTTTTAAATTCTTGAATTCATATCTGACTCTTGGGATTTGTAAAAGGATGATTTCAAAAATATTCAGTAAGTTATTTTTCAAATAATAGATTCATTTTTTTCTCTTGTATATTTTATCTACATAATTTTGCAAATACAAAATTTCTTTTTGCCGGTGTCTTGTCAAAAAAGGTGAATGTAGATTAAGACAATTTATTTTAAGTATTAACACACACAAGGAAATGAAATATCCCTATAAACAACACCAAATATCATAGTGAAATTAACATACAAGAGGATAACTTTTAGCCAACAACATGACAACACATATTTATGACATTCATAGAAGTAAAACTCACAAAAAAATTACAGGCCAAACTCTATGAGAAAACCCATCACACACAACCATAAAAAAATTGGTGCACTTTCTTTCCTCAATCAAACACCATCCTATTGAAGGAATTGAACTCCCTCATCCTAAAATTACTTCCTATCGCTTGGCTACACCAAATGTGACCTTGTTTTCACATATATAAAGATGTGACTCCCAAGCAATGCGAATTAGCACTGCCATTAACTTTACCAATGTCTATCAACCATTAAAAATAGGCCACCTCACAACCCTATATTGCATCATTTGTATCCATAGCAGCTAAGGATAGAACTTGAAAACTAGATCAACCCCAAAAGAAACAAAATAATTTGATACATATTACTTCTTTATTTGAATTGAAGAAAAAATAAAATGCTTCGAACTCTTAACATAATGCATAATATGCTTCATTATTATTTTTGATCTATACAAGAAAGATCTTCCTTTAGCACATCAAACTAAAAAAAAGTTGTCATATGAAAAATTTGAGCAATGGATTGATCTTCACATTGATATATTTGTTGCTTCTTAATATCATCATAAAATATATTTGGCCCAAGTGAAACACTCAAACTTAACCACAGTATTATCTAACATACCAAAAAGTCACATTTTCACCACGAAGGCAAACTTCATACCAAATTTATTCATTCTAAACTCATAGATAACAACCAACCAACACACATCACTATCATTTGTGTTGATACCCTCCTCCATGTCTAGATCATATAATTGACATACCATTTCATTACAAACATCAACATAGAAAATAGAACAATGAGACCTCGCTACAATCAGACCTATAACACATTTCTCCCTCCACAATTATCATACAAACATTATTTAATGATCTTGAAGTGCAATTGATGTGAGGATGAATACATTACAAATCAGTTTTAAATTTTCTTGATACATCACTACTATGGGGTAAAAAATGACTGAGATCTGGATTTGAGTGAGCCACCAGGATGGTTATCGGGGTGGGTGGAAGGAAGCAGATAGGGGAAATTGCGATGCAAAACATTCCTCTTTCAATGTGAGATCATGTTTTTGATAGAGGTTGTCATTCTGGTAAATCCAAAATTTGCAGGATCATTTTAATGTTAGAAATTAATCCCAACTACTGCATTAATTCACGCTTCGTATTTTCTTCAATCTCCCCACTATCGCCATGTTTTCATCGACCCTTCAAACATGTGAAATTCACATCTCCAACTTATTTCCATTTTCCTTTATCTTCACATTCTAATCACGACAATTTTGAATATGAATTAATTGTTAAAATATCATTCTCATAATTTACCCACTGCAGATATTATTGTAATAAATTTCCTTTTGTCTTGTTCTTTGCTAAGGATATACATTGAAGTATTCATTTTTTATATAGTATCTGTATGAAAAGCTTGTATGCTTTGTTGTAGCAAGAGAAGTAGCAATAGTTTCTTCAGCAACCAATGAACATGGCATTCTATTTTCTTGAGTGGAATGAAAAGAGCAGCAACTCTATTATATTTTATAAATATTAATTAAAAGATGAGATTTCTGGTTGCAACTTATCATGTGGGAAATCTTGTATTGTTGAATCCTCTATTATATTTTATAAATATTAATTAAAAGATGAGATTTCTGGTTGCAACTTATCATGTGGGAAATCTTGTATTGTTGAATCCTCGATTGCTGATGACCATTCACCAGAGCAAGAGATTTGCATCCCCACCTCCCTCGTTGAATCCTGTTGTTGATAACCCTTTTTTAGAAGAAGAGATTGCCATTCCTACCCTACCACTTCAATCCTCCAATGCTGATGATAAGTTCTCACAAGAGGAGATTTGCATACCTACCCCACCAATTAAATATTTGTTGCTGATGAGCATTACTCAGAAGAGAAGATTCCCTCTCCCAACCTCACCATTTGAATCCTTGGTTATTTAGGACCAGTCCTCAAAAGAGGAGATTCCTATTGCATCCCCACAAATTAAATCCGTTGTTGCTAATGACAATTCCTTAGTTAAGAATATTGAAGAAACAGATTGGAAATGATCAGGTGCATCTCTTAAAACATCAAGAATACTTTGTGTTTTTACACTTTTAAGCTTTGTTTGCCTTCTTAGAATGTTTACAAATGTATCGCCTATTTAATCCAGCCTTTAATGAAGTGGGCACATTGCACACAGTAATGTTGAGCCTACTGTGCACTATTTTTTTTTTTGGAATGTTTACTTCTAAGAATAAATTTTGATAGATAGAGCACTTTTTTATCAATAAAATCAAAATAAATATTTATTAATTTTTATAGACAAGATGTCATTAATTATTTATCATTGAAATGTATAATATTAAGTAAAATAATGTAAAAATAAATATAATCATAAGTATTAATTTAAATTAAATTTTTAATTATATATACAATTTTTTATTTTTATTTAAAGAATCTTAAAGTCATATTTGACCTTTGAGTTTGAAAAAGGGCGATTTCAAAAACATTCAATAAATTACTTTTCAAATAATCATTTTTTTTTTCTCTCCTATTTATTTTATTGACACAAAATTTCCTTTCACCAGTGTCTTGCCAACAAAAGGTGAATGTAGATTAAGGAAATTTTTCTTAAGTATTAGCACAAGACTAGTACTTTTTTCTTTTTTTGAGTAACTTGACTAGAAATTAATAATGGAAGATTAGGAGTCACACCTTAAAATTATGTGTTAGAAGTCACAGTCACACTAGAAACTAACAATGAAAGGTCAAGAGTCACAACTTAGAATTCTACATTAGATGTCACTTTTGAGATTTGAATTTGGATATTCTTAATAATAACCAATGTTTTAACCGAATAAGGCCAACCCCTTAGAAAATAAAAATACTTGAAACTATTTTATTAGAAGAGTTATCCTTCTAGTAAAATACAACCTTCTACTTGCACCCATCCTGTCCCCCATTTTGGGCACTTTTAATCATCTTTTCATTCAAATCTTTCTAGCACTATATTGTATGAATATTAATTTTTTTTCTAGAATAAAAAAATAGGTAAGAGTAGTAATAAAAAATGCATACATCACTCTTTCCACACTCACTTTATCACCTACCCATTTAAATAAGAATAATATAGAATAGTCTTAACCCTTTTGTACTTAAAGTAATTTATACATGCACTTGGATAAGAAACATCTCAAGCTACCCCTTCTCTACATCTTTGTGTCCTCTAGGATGCTTATACACACAGATTTGTCACTTGAGACATTTTTCCACAAGTGTCTTGCTAATTTAAATTCTACTTATACAAATTAAATGCATGATTTTCCTTAAAACCTTAATCTAACTCAAGTCTATTAGTTTAATTACCCTTAAAATATTTTTTATATAAGTAGACATACATAATGAGAATACATATACTTGTGACTACACACCTACGCTTTGTTTTGTACTTGTAGACCTACCTTGGCATCCTCCATACCTATTGCACATACAACCTCCATTATTGCACCAACAACTAGGGCCGCACACCAATTTATTTTCTACTTTAGGCTTAAACATTTTCATATAGAGGCTTGATCAAAGCAAGCTCCTATTAGCATCATATGAACCTCATTTTTAAATTATTTATGGACATGGAATGCATTATTTGTAGGTAGTATGCAAGCTAACACCTATAGGTTTCTCATCAGAAGAGAACACAATATATGAATGAGAAAATAAAGATTTATATTTCCATCAAACATCTCTACACCTCATGAGACACATCCATCACATACAATACTAATTAATTTGAATTGTACGATACTTTTATGACAAAGATATTTCTACAAAATATTGACACTTCCATGTAATACAATTTATAGAGAATTTCCATAAATCATTTATATCTACTAGGACCTCCTTTTGACCTTCTACAACATTCACATCTCCTATAGTTGGAATGTAATTTTTCAAGGTCTTACTATTCCTCATCTTGTTTCCACCTAGCTACTGAAATATCAACCCATTGCTTGTGTAATTAGATTAAAACTAAAAATGAGATAATTTAATAGTTAATTATATTTGATATTGTTGTTGTAAAATCCACCCCTCTATCACTAATAATTTCTTTTTATCACTAATTCTAACTTATGTGACCAAGCATCTTCCATCTAGCTTAGAAGGATCAATTTCAAAATTTCCAATAACTATCACAATGAAAGTGGTTTAAGCTCTCAATTTTGGGGTCATCCTTAGACCTTGACCTAAACCTCGAGGGTTCATTCATGATGAAATTTCTTATGTATCCCCTTTGTGAGAATCAAATGGTTTGTATTTAGTACACCAATGATAGAGAGATTTCATCCTCTCCTCATGTATGAAATCTCTAATTTATCTTTTAAATCGTGTCTATTAATGAAACTTATGCATTTTATTTTGTTCAATTACACTAAAATAATAACAAATGGTCACCAAGTGTTGGTTCCATAAATGTACAACCACAAAAATTCATATAGGTGTCATATCATTTCACATTCCAAGTTCACATATAGTGATTGTATCGAAAACACATTACATATACACAAGGCAATTGACTCCTACACACCACAAGTACAAGATTGATTAAATTATATGCACATGACAAGTATTGACTAGCTCATACACACATCACATGTACATCAATGATTAGCTCATAAACATCACAAATACTTGACAATGACCAAGTCCTATGCACATCACAAGTACAATAGTTGAATAACTCAAGCATACATCACATGTTCACATAAATAACAATTGGTGAAGTGGAAATGGATGCAACATAGTCTATGCATCATCCCACTACCGGGTTAACAATGACATAAGCATGTGAGTTAGTCTTACATAAACTTTTTTTTATGCATCCCATACTACATTGTGGGTGCCATCCTTTTCCCCAATCCAACACCATCTATGATAACAATGAATAAACCTTTACTACTTGATGTCATCATTGATAAGGGTATTTGTAATAGTGTGCAAAAAACTTGTGGCCATTTACACAAGTACACAACTAATGACTAACATATAAATAGCGAGAGATAAAAATATCCACAATGAGTGACTAACACCTACCCCTTTTGTGCATCCTAGATAGAAAAAGAGTGTTATTGTATTGTCAACTACAACATGTGTCCATCCTTTTTCCTACTCTTTAGCACCCATCTTGATTATGATAAACATCCCATACTATTTGTGACACCACCATGTGGCTATGAAGAAGATTCAGTGTATTGCATACAACATTGAGGGTTTACCCTCCATCCCAAGGGTCATATAGGCAAAAGTGAGATTTCCAAAAGTAGTAAACCTATCTAACCTAGTAGATTCCAACTTTAATCATCCATAGACTATCAAAAATAAGTTTATCCACCTAGGAAGAAGAAACTGTTGACATATGTACCACCTTGTGACCTTAGTGATATTATCATCTATCTTTTTCACAATACGGGTAGCATTTGACATCATCATCATTGTACTATAGGTGATTACCTACTAACCCTCCTAAAACAATAGTTAGCTCTAGTTACCATTACCCACATGGTAGGTTAAATATCATAACTAGGGTAGCATTTGGAAACCTTCACATCCATGAACTAGGGGAATGATAGATAATCATTTCTAGTATCTACGATATTAGTCATTAGAATGGTTGAATGACTACTTGTCACTACTTAAATAACCTAGAGGTTCACACTTGTGGGGGTCATATATAACGAGATTCACAAGTACTAGGACCATGAGGACACATATAAGTATATCATAATCAACTGATTTAGGAGCCTATACATAGGGTCCAATAGATCTAGGGTTGAATTCACAAAAAGAATAACAATCACATTGAATCCACATAAGGTTTCCTTTAATCAAGATGTACACATAAGAAAATATTGACTATAAAGTAGTCAAATTCACTCATTTCATTCAAATAGATAACTATAATACACTATTAAGAAAAAAAATCTTTATTAAAAGATACAAGTGAAAAATATCCAACCTTACTCAATAATACTTAAAATTTTGTTTACTAATGGCATAGGTAATAATAAAGAATGTCATTTTAAGCTCAACCCAAGATCAATCACATAGCCACAAAATGTGGACCATTTGTATCTGTTAGTGTATACATTAATACTTGCTTACACATAGGTTGACCTAAGCCTACTTAGGTAGTTATTGTTGTAGGACTCATTGACATAGACTAGATATTTTCTAGATATTTACCTAATATTTTGTCTAGCTTTTGGATATTTCTCCTTTATAAGGAGACCCTTAACTGTTTAATAATAAGGAGGTTGAGTTTTGCATTCTATGTGCTTGTTTTCTATCTTTGAGATTTGGACGTTCTTTCATGGTATTAGAGTAGGAGGTAATTTCAAGCCATAAGATGAACAAATTTGTTTTATTTTGTTAGAATCCATTGTTACGTGATTAGAGGAAGATGGTTAAGCGTTTCTAAAGAATTTTTGAAGTGTTGTTTGGATTCGACCTCTATATCTCATAGCAGTTTGCAAATGACCCCACCCCTATGGCGTAATCTTTGCACAAAAAATGTGACACCTCTGCTCACAGAGGCACATTTTTTGCAGCATGTTGGGGATTTATTGGTGTTTTTTTAATTTGGAGAGTGCTTCAAACATCTATAGTGTATAACTGAGGAAATCCCCTCACACCATCTCCATTTTCTCATCTATAGACCTCCATTTTCTCATCTACAGACCCTCCGATTTGTGGTGCAATCTCTAGTGATTTGAAGGAAATTTGATGGTGCAGGCCATGAGTGATTTTGTGGAGGGCATTTTGGACCCCCTTCACCTATGTAAAGGAGGTTGGTGGCTATTTTTTTCCAGCGGGGTGTTTCCTTTGGGTATGTTGGTGCAGGCTCTTTGGCGTTGCTGTGGTGTGAGGAATTTGTGTGGAGTTTGGTCACTACCCACATCCATTCATTCATTCCCACGAAGGCCACAATTTGCATGTGTAGATCATTCAGATCTATGCGAGAAGAATGAGTCTTGTTCACAGGGGAGCATAACCTACAAAGAGAGGTCGACACATCAAAAGGAGAGGCAAGTTTTTTCCCCTTTTGAAGTTGATTTTCCTTTGTGGGAGAATGCGATTTAAATCTACCCATGCAATTTGTGAGACCTTTGCTCACAGAGGAACAATTTGTTGCACCTACAACTCCTACAACACTCTTGTGAAGTGGTGAGAGGGGTGCGATTGACCAAAGGAGGGGGTGAGTTGATTCATAGATCTCTCATAAATCTCTCAATCTTCCTACACACATATGTAGCCACTAAGTTGGGCGTGGTTTGGTGTGGCTATTGGGATTTGAGAGAGACCCTTGGGCGTAGTTTGGTGTGGCTAAGAGAGACCCTTGGGCGTAGTTTGGTGTGGCTAAGAGAGACCCCTATTTCTGCCATGTATGGACACCCTTGTTTCTGTTATGAGTGCCCCTTGTCCCTACCACGATTTCTGAGAGAGGAGGAAGGACACATATTTTATAGTCTCCATAATTTGCAACATTGTGGCTACGATTTGAAAGACCCCAGGCCCATGATTTTCTATTTGCACTCTTCCTAGCCCATGTTGAATTTCAAGCTGGGTGCTTGGTCTTTGTACTCTACCCAGCTTGCCTAATCCATGCCCAACATACTGAACAGAGGAGGGAAAATTTGTGTTTCGTGCATGAGAATGCATCTTCTCATAGTTGCAACATCAACGCAACCTCTATGATGACTCCCACATAGTTGTAGTATCACTCCCCTCTATCATTTATGATGGTTTTTTGAAGCTCTTGATTGCAACTTTGACTTTCTTGAGGAGGCACGATTCAAGAGAAATTTCTCTTTTTTGGGGGCACACAGTTGGAGATTCTAAGCATCACCTAAAGGCACTCCATTCTCACAGAGTTGAATTTCATACTCACAGAGTGAATAGAGGAGTTTCAAGGAGAATCCAACCCCTGGATGTGGATAGTGTGGAAAGACTCAAGAGAGAGGAAGCCATGACCTGCCAAACTCCCACATGCCTCTTTTCTAATTGACTATGTCAAAGAGTCAATCTGCCACAATGCCCACTTCTACCCATGGTGTGATTGAGTCTTTGACTTGGTTTCATTGACCTAGCCAATAATATTCAATAGGACTCTTTCTTGAATATTTATTTCATAAATAATCATTAGATATTTATGCTAATATTATTTATTGCATTCTTGAAATATTTTCTAACCTTTTGTGGTTAGCTCAAACCATCAAGTATTTGCAAAGAGAAGGTCTAATATTGAATAAATTTGCAAAGGAGAGGTCATACAAAGGGGGGTTTGTTTTTCCATTGTTAAAAAATTGTAAAAGAACATTCATTTTGTTCTTTTGCAATGAGTTTGGAAAAAAGGAGGATCATATGGGTTTGTAAAATTCTCTCTCTAACTTCTTAAAATATTTGATTTTCCAAACTTTGTAAATGCAAATTTTATTGGTGTAAATGTGCAATAGAGTGAAATTATATTTTCAAACTCTATTCAATGATGGTGATTTCACATTAAATATAAAGTTCCTTTTTTCACCATCATTCTTGTATGCAAATATATGCACTAAAATAAAGTGCATAAAAAAGGGGAAATCAAAAATATTAGAAAAGGGGGGTCATCTAATTTGGGGGGATTCTTAATCTGTTGATTTTCTATTGTCTTAAGGAATTAACTTATTTGTAATCATGGGATATGAAACCCATTCTTCTGTAATCAACCTAAAATTGGGAAACTATAAGTCTTGGTGTGAAGGAATCCTGAAACATCTCAGGTTCCATAATATCATGCCATATCTATATGGACTTATCCTCGAACCAAGTAAAAAAACTTAGAAAGATAAATGGTTTAATATTCGTGATCATATTCATGGATTAATTTGTTTGGATATTCCAAATGACTCTTTGTATGTCATCATGGATATTGAATGTCCACATGCATTATGGATAAAAAATTGGAAAATATGGAGACTCCAATGTTTCTCCCTTCCCACATGATCCTGCTATGATCACAACTCACATCTCACATCATGATTCAGATATAGAGCATCTAGTTGACATAGAGGAAATCATCATTCCTCCACCTCCTCCTGTCGCTTCATCAGATTTCAGAGTCGTTTCTTCAAGAGCTTCCAACACTTCTTTGCAACAAGATATTAATCTTCCTAGCATTGTTGATTGGGATGCATATCTACCTGACATTTCATGTCTTTTCATAGAGTCCCACATTTCTTACATGGAAGCACACATTGAGGACATTAGTCTTCATTTTGATGACAACTTCAATAAAGTTGCATCAGCCTTGTCTTCTTCATATATGATTTCTCTTCCTTCACCTACATCGACTTCTATTGTGATAGTATCAGATTATTATGGTTCTAGTTATCCCCATACATCTATGGTTCTTGTGGTCCCTATTATAGAATCTTCTATGATACTTGATTCATTCCATCAGTATTCATCACATGTCAGCATTGGCTTGGAGATTCGTGAGCAACATTCAAAGACATCATGGGAATCATCATCATCATTCTTGGATGAGCTTCAACTCTATTCAAGATCATACATACATCTTCTCACATGGGAAGATATCATGGATCTTCAGTTGGTTTCATTTCTTCCTAAGGGAAGGAACATTATGACATGTTCTTGGATCTATGTCTGCATCCTTTGTCAACTATTCAACCTTAATGTAGCAGGACATGTATTATGGGGGGGTCTCGTAGACCTTCTATTATTTTCTCTCTTATAGAGGAAATCATATATTGTACTTAGTGAAAGAAGTAGTACTTCATGTGTATAATTTTCATGCATCTTTTCTCTCTTTTGGAGGGTAGTTTTTCCCACATGGTTTTCTACTTTTCTCCACTTCATGAGAGATTACTTTGTGCATGGGTACCTAACATGGCTAGTAACCGGGACCCATTTTATCCATGCCCACCTAAGTTATGCTTAAGGGGGGGTGTTAGTGTATACATTAATACTTGCTTACACATAGGTTGACCTATGCCTACTTAGGTATTTATTGTTGTATGACTCATTGACATGGACTAGATATTTTCTAGATATTTACTTGATATTTTTCCCTCCTAATATTTTGTCTAGCTCTTGGATATTTCTCCTTTATAAGGAGACCCTTGACTATTTAATAATAAGGAGGTTGAATTTTGCATTCTATGTGCTTGTTTTCTATCTTTGAGATTTGGAGGTTCTTTTAGTATCCATACAAATACTCATTATTCACCTCATTAGATTTTGGGTAAAAGTACAAACATGTGTCACACTTTTATAAAGGAATCGACCAACAAAAACAATTTTTTTAACTTCAACCACATAAAAGTGATCTTTATTATTTGAATTTTAAAATGATGTAAATTGATGAAATGTATAAATCTTGAT